>JAYDYQ010002145.1:0-12775 GCA_034814905.1 Penstemon davidsonii
CTTCCCACTTTCACCCACTTACTTAATCAAGCAAGTAGGCTGACTTAGCCGATACCGCAAGGGGCGGAGAAAGATCGCAAGGGGCGTTCGAGGTTAAGTGCCGCACGACACTTGAACGAGTCAAGTCCGTGACAATCAGCTACCTTATTCTCAGAACCTTTCTTATACTGTACCTCATAGTCCAAACCCACTAACTTAGAGATCCACCTTTGATTCAAGACAATAGTGAATTTCTGCTCCATGATGTATTTGATACTCTGTTGATCAATCCTATGATGAAATGGTGGCCCTGTAAGTACTGTTTCCATTTTTGTATGGCCAGAAGTACTGCCATAAATTCCCTTTCATAAATGGACAAAACTTGATTCTTAGGACTTAAAGCTTTACTCAAAAAAGAAATAGGCCTAGAATCTTACATTAAAACTGCCCCCAACCCTTTTGAACTAGCATCAGTGTCAACCACAAATGTCTTTGTAAAATCAAGTAAAGCCAGAACTGGTTAAGAAACCATGGCTTCCCTAAGCATCTCAAAAGCAACCTCAGAGTCAGAAGTCCATACAAAGCCATCATTCTTTAGCATATCAGTAAGTGGTTTACTGATTAATCCATACCCCCTAATGAACTTTCTGTAATAGCCAGCAATGCCTAGAAATCCCCTCAGTCCCTTCACAGTAGATGGTTTGGGCCACTCCATCATGCTCCTTACCTTTTCAGGATCAGTTGATACCCCATTCTAAGTAATTATGTGGCCTAAATACTCAATTTGGTTCTGACCAAACTGACATTTGGACCTCTTTGCATATAACTAATGCTTCCTCAATATAGCTAGAGTAGTGTCTAGATGATGTAGGTGCTCCTCAAAGGACCTGCTATAAACTAGTACATCATCAAAAAACACCAAAATAATTTTTTTCAAATGGGGGGCAAAAACCTGATTCATGAGTGACTAAAAAGTGGTTGGTGCATTGCAAAGACCAAATGGCATGACTAGGAATTCAAAATGGCCATGGTGATTCTTGAACGCAGTCTTATAAATGTACCTCTCCATCCTGATTTGGAAATAACCAGACCTATGGTCCATCTTAGTAAACCATCTAGCCCTATGTAATTCATCCAATAATTTATCAATGACTGGTATAGGATAATCATGTTTTACTAGTAGTGTATTGAGGTATTTATAATCTACACACATCCTCCATGTAGAATCTTTCTTTCTCACTAGAAGCACTGGAGAAGCAAATGGCCTTTAACTATGCCTGATTGTTCCATTTGAGAGCAATTATCTCACAATCTGCTCTATTTCATTTTTATAGGCATGTGAATACCTATAAGGGTACATTGGTTTAGGTAGAGCCTCAGGTTTAATAATAATATGGTGTTCCAACCCCCTATTAGGTGGCAGTCCCTTAGGCTCTTCAAAAACATCACTATAATGCAAAAGTAGGTTCTCCACCTCTGAATTGTTCATAGGTTGGACCATTGTTCCATGTACAGAAAACAAACAACCAATCTCCCTTTGGTCTACCATTTGAAGCATTTTAAACAATGAAGGAGCAGAGATCAACTTACAATCCCCTACATCACTAATAGTGTTAAACTCCACTCTCTGACCATCAATTTATATACCCATACTCCTATTTTTGAAATCAAAGTCCAATCCCACATGAGTCATCCAATCACAGCCTAACACCATGTGACAACCTCCCAGTTTGATCAGTCTGACTAGGAAAGTGAAATCATGCCCCTGCATGTGCCAAGTGAAACTTGGGATTCTCTTCCTACTGAAAATCCTCTCCCCATTAGCCACACTGCTAATCATGGGGTTAGTATCCTCAATGTTACCCTTCAGTTTATAAGTCAGTTGTTCATTAATGAAGCTATGTGTACTACCAGTATCAATCAGGATATTGATTTTGTTAATTCCACCTCTTCTATAACTTTGATCATGTTATTGCTAACACTACCAGCTATAGCATTGATTGATACTTGTATATCATCATCAACAATCCATTCACCCATCACATCCTCATCAGTCATTGATTGTAGATATGACTTTTAATACTCCTCAGATAGCAATATATATACTTGCTGTTTTTTGCATCTATGGCCCAATAAAAACTTCTCATCACAATTATAGCACAACCCTTTTTCCTTCCTAATCTTTGCATTTGTAAGAAACTTTTTGGGAGGTAACAGGGCAGGTGGTGTGTAGTTGCTAGGTTTTTGGGTAGTAATTGTGGGTGAGGTAATAGGTGGTCTCCTAAACCCATTATTAGAGCTGATAATAGGTTTTTAGGTCCCTTTGGTTCTCTTAGCTAGTAAATGGCTTCCAATATGGCCTCCAGTTTCCTAGCAAGATTAATGGCTTTCTGAAGAGTTTTAGGCTCAAACATAGAGAAGAAAGATTGAGTTTCTTCAGGTAATCCACTCACAAAACATGCAATGAAATAATCTCATCATAATTCATGTTATTTATCATCAAACAAGTAAGACTTCAGTTCCTCAAACCTATCAATATACTCTTCCAAGGATCCAGTCACCCTTAATTTGTTAAATTCAGCCACAATTGTTCCCTCTCTTAACTCCTCAAATCTGGCTGAGATTAACCCTACAAATTGTTCCCATGTCAGATCCCTTCTTCTCTGATTAGCCTGACTGAACCATAAAGCCACTTTTCCCTAAAAATATAGTGATGCTAGAGTAACCTTGTAAGATTCTGGGATATTAGGTACCAACTGAAAATAACTATCACATTTCAACAACCATGCCCCGGGATTTGACCCATGAAAATCAATTTTAGGACTATGATTGTATCCCATAGAAAACTGATTTCCCTGATTAGTGTCCTCAGTAAACTTCTATGTTCTACAGTCATTAGTAGATCTACTCATATTCTCAGGTGTGAAATTAGCAGGTTGAGATACATTACCAGTCTGTGAATTATTGCCCATGCTGGATTTATCCTTGTGATAAACATCCATCCTCTCTGCTATTTTAAACAACTGCAGATGTAATGTTCCCAGTGTTTCCTGCAACTTATCCTGTTTTTCCAACATTTTTCCAGCAACTAAGTTGATTGCTTCTCTCCTATCAAGTTCCTCCTGGAACTTCAACTCCAATTGTTTGTTTGCCTCATGAAGATCTTTAAGTATGGTGCCTTCTGCCATCGGTAATCCAAGCCCAGATGATCAAACCTTGCTATGGTAGCCAAATGTTAAATTCTAGATATATTTTTGTATTTTTCTGTATAAAAAGTTGTAAAATAATAGATATGTGAGAAGAGAATAGAAGAGAGATTGAGAAGAGAATGATCACGTCCAAAAATAGCCTGCATTTTATTTTCCATTCACCATTACATATACGTGCACTGCCTAACTAATTTGGCAGAGAATATTCTTTTTGTCTATAACTAGTAATGACATAATTAAACTGGATAATAATAATTGGACTTAATAATCTGCACTTGGGCCTATTTCTTCCACGTGTTCTTGACCCACAACATCCCTCTTCAGCCCATATTCCCTCTCTAGTCCAATATCTTCCTTTGGCCCATTAACAATGAAATCCGGTCCAGCCTCTTTGTCAGCCCTAGAGACAGATCTAGCCAGCAATTGTTCATTTCTTCCCCCTTCTTCCTTCGACACTTTCTCTCTGTTCATAGAAATCATTGAGCTGGATGTAACAGAAGGATGGTTGCGGGATTCGGCGGTGGTGTGTGGTTGTGCGACGCGGTGGTTGGTGGGAGAGAGATGAATAGCATTGGGTGGGAGAGAAAAAGGAAGAGCGGCTGGGATGGAGTGAGGAAGAAGGATAACGAAATTAGGGATTTATGCCCTAATTAAGTCGTGAGTTAATTTAAAGAAAAATCATTTATATATTTTTTTTACCTTAATTATTAATTATTAATTATTATTAACTTTTTTTAAACTAACTAATCAAATTATTGCATAAATTTGATGAAATTGAAAAATAATTAATCTTCTTAAAGGGTTAAATTAAATGAAAATACAGGTTAAATTAATCAAAAACGGTTTAAATGGAATCAAATTGGTGGAAAACGAGTTAAATCAATTAGTAATTGTTTAAATCGATGAAAATAATTAGAGTCAATCGTTAATTGATCAAAGTCAACATTGAGGTTATTCGAAATCAAATCGATATTTGGCTCGAAGTTAATTAATTAGTCACTAATTCATAATTGTTGACTATATGGTTATGTACATTGAAGTTATTCGAAATTAAATCGATACTTGGCTCGGAATTAATTAATTTATTGCTAATGAGGTTATTCGCAATCATGTCGATCAATTCTCGATTTGTAACATTAATTGACCACGGCCAACACTGTTGACCTTAGGGTTATGTACATTGAGGTAATTCGAAATCAAATTGATACTTGACTCGAAATTAATTAATTAGTCACTAATTCAAAATTGTTGACCATAGGGTTATGTACATTGTCGTTATATGAAATCAAATCGATACTTGACTCAAAATTACTCAACCACTAATTCAAAATTGTTGATTATATGATTATGTTCATTGAATTTATTCGAAATCAGATCGATCGATACTAATTGGCTCGGAATTAATCAACCACTAATTCAAAATTGTTTACATGAGGGGTCATGTATAATGAGTTTATTCGAAACGAAATAGATATATAGTTCGTCGGAAAATTAATTATAAAAAATAAATTTTTTAAATGTCATTTCGGACAAGTAATACTCGTCGGAATTATTTTATTTTTTAAATTAAATTTCTAACTGGTATTACCCGTTGAAAAATTAAGTAAATATTTTTTATTTTTTAAATGATTTTTTCGACGGGTAATACCGGTCGAAAATTAAATAATTTTTTTTCTTTTTTCTTAATGAATTTTCCAACGAGTAATACCCGTCGAAAAATTAAATAATAATTATTTATTTTTTTAATGAATTTTCTGATGGGTAATACCGGTGGAAAATTAAATATTTTTTTTAATGAATTTTCTGATGGGTAATACCCGTCCTAAAATTAAATAAATTTTTTTCTTTTTTTTTTTTTGAGTTTTCCGACGCGTGTTACCCACCAGAAAATTAAATAATTATTTTTTCCTTTTCTTTGTTGAATTTTTCGACGGAACTTACCTGTGGGAAATTAAATAATTTTTTTCTTTTTTTTAAATAAAATATACGACGGGTAATACTCTTCGGAAATTTAATAATAAATTTTCTAATAATTTTATTTATTTTCCGACGGATTATGCCCGTCGGAAATAATTTTTATTTTTTTTATTTAATTTTAACAAATTTTTCGACGGATTTTAACCTGTCGGAAATTTTTCTTCGAAAGAAATTATCATTCTTATAGTGTCAACGATAAGAATTTTTTCGAATAAAATACAAAAGACTCCATAATATATTTAATGATATTTCATTTGTAACCACATTTGCCACATGTTTAGCCATTGTACCTATAATACATTTATTACGTAGGGAAAAGTGCATCCTTCGCAAGCACAACTTGTACTTCCAATGATTGATAACTAAAAAAGACTTATATAAAATATTTCAAGAAATTAATGAGTTTTGCTTTTTTTCTTCAGGTCACTATACGATTGCTTACAAAAATACAGTATTTTTGTACCAGAAAATTGTTTACAAAAGTGCAGTTTTTTAGATAATTTGTTTTAGTTAAAATTGTTTACTAAATCAATTTCTTAACGACTTACTTTCATGAATCAATTTGCACTTTAAATGTCATTTTGATCAATTTTTTGGTTAAATTGTTTATTTAACCACATGTATTTCATCGGGGTTATTCAATCTCACTGAAATATATACTCTTAAATTGGGATTAATGCATTTTTTATTGCCACAATTAGAGTTCGCTGGTGTTTCTATCTCGTATCTTTTCAGGCTGGCACATTTGGTGCCACAACTTCAACGTCAGTAGCAATTTTGGTGCCAATTGAGGCCCAATTCCAAAATTGGCCCGAAATCCCCCACGTGCGGGCTAATTTTCATGTCACATGGCCCACACGTGAGGGATTTCGGATATAGGTCTATTCAGCGCCCCCCCCCCCCCCCCCCCCCCGCCTCCCCCCTTGTAGACCTCATCATAATGATAAAATTTTGCGTATGGAGTTAAGAATGGAAAATTATAGAATATAATATGGGTTTTTTGTATTTTACCCGAAAAATTAACTATAACTGATGGCTAGGGCATGATTGTGATGTTTTTACCCTTTAAAATTTACTGCAAATTTATCGGAGGCCAAAATGCACTCATTTATTAACTTATAGGGAGCACGTGCAGGTTTTTTCAATTATAGGGGCGAAAGTGCAGAAATGAAAATCTTTTGGTGGTGATGTGTAAAAATCCCTTTCGTAATAGTACCATTAAGCTGGAATGACTTCGAAACCGGACTGGATTCTCTGATTCCAAATAGAGAAATTTCATTATGAATAAATCCCGTTTCATTACATTTATTTCTCGTGTTATCAAATATTCGAAATCAGATATTCGACACACACTCTCATCGTCATTAAACAAATTAACTCCACTATTTTTAGATTAATTACCATTTACCCTCAAAATCTACTCAATATATATTTACATATTTAATTAAATTAAATTATTTTAAAGAATAATGTTCAATTTAACCTCTCCCCTCACCCTCCCACATATAAAAATAAGTACATTACCTCCCTATGAAATTTTCAAATAAGAATTTTAACTCATTTTGTAAGAGAGTGTAACTCACTTGCCCAAAATTAAATGTGGCAGTGAAATGAGCTGAGTAAAAAGACAAAATTACTCCATTCTACGCATAAAATAACACAGAAAGATAAAGTACCACGTATATATTAACATAGAAGGGTAAATTACTTCGTATATAAAATAATACAAGAGGTGAATTGATCTACTTATAATAACACACAAGGGGGTAAAGTATTTCATATAAATAATTCAGGGGAGCAAATAGGTCTAAGTCAATGCTATGTGATGGATCAAAACTTTCATCTTTTTCGTCCGAAACATCGAAAAGTTTCGTTTTTTAATCAAACGAAACGAAATAAGATGTAATTCCAAAATTATTTATTTGTCTTGAGACTCTTATTTTCTTAATTTAGTATCTTTTTTTTATAAATTTTCCTTAATGTTTTCGAAATATTTCCGAAAAGTCTCGAAAAGTTTCCAATATTTAGCTGATCGAAACTTACTCTCGAAACAAAATTTTGATCCATGACTATGTCATGGAGAGCAATTTTATCATACATATTTTTTTGAGGTTAAAAAATATGGGGTAGTCAGTAATAGTATTTTATAAGAATATAGGAATCGAGGCAAAATGCTCTTTGATCCACGGAAACGAAGATTACCACCAGTATCACAGGGACAAATAGTCATTGGCTCTTATTTTGAATAGCACAAACATATAAACTAATAAACAAAACAATATACAATTTTAAACACAAAAACATTGATTAACATATTTACCACACCTCCCCACCCACCAAAAAAATAAAAGGGGTAAATGCAAAATATTTCCCTGTGTTATGCTAAACATGCAAGAAACTACTTTGTGAAATTTTTACTACGCCAAACTTCTTTGTATTTTCAAAAATCCTGCAAAAAACACCCAATTTGTAAAAAACAGGTCGTTTTGGATCGGCATATTTCAAGAAATAATTTTTAAAATATTTCACGTGAAGTTGCAGGGACCAACTTGAAGTATTTTAAAAATGGTTTCTTGAAATATGCCTGATGAGGGATATTTCGCATACTCCATTCTAGGAAATACCCCTGCTCGACAGCGAAGGATTTTCGATCAGGAAGGCATGTTTTCCGATCTACAAGACATCTTTCCGATCAAGTCAGCTCAGCAGGTCGATGCCCAGGGTCCAAACAGAGCCTCTCATCGAATTCACTGTTGGGCCTGTCCCCAGGCCAGACCTATGGGCCGAGGCATGTTTCCATGCGGAAGGTTTACCTGCCACACCAGTACACCTATAAATACCCAATGCATTTATGACATCAGGCACGCTCTCCCAGGTGCTCTCAGCTTGGACTCTCAGCTCAGACTTCTCGAATTTTAGAATAGATTACTATAGCTAGCCTCTTTCTACTGTACGGCATTCTGTAACACTTGAATAGACCTTTGTAACTTATAAACTCAGCTCGGAATATATATATACATCGGTTTATCTCATCTTTTTATTTTCGCATTTGCTTTACTTTCCTTAACTGTCCCAGTACGAAAAGTAGGTAAATCAATGCCCATCTAAAACGAACTATTTTTTACAATTTGGGTGGTTTTTGCAGGGTTTTTGAAAGTACAAGGAAATTTGACGCAATAAAAATTTTACAGGGTAATTTCTTGCAGATTTTGCATAACACGGGGGGAGTATCTTGCATTTTGCCCAAAATAAAATAAAATAAAAGGGTAAAACGCGACACTCACAAACACATGATTCAATATAGTAGACAAAAGAACTAATTAAATTCAAGAAACAAAAAAAATAAAAATCAAGAAACAAATGGAAAATTTTAGCACAATCAATGTGAACCAAATTCAAGCTTCCGTTCAGTTGCCACAATGACATAAAGTCATAAACTATGGGGATCGGAACAATCTACCTCTATCTATCAAACGACAGTTTTGCTAATGAAGTATTTTCCATCCAACAAATCGTAGTAAAATGCAAATAACTTAAGCTGAATAGGCCTTACTAGACTTAATCTTTCTTCTACTATTGTCACTATTAAGTTTATTATTACTCTCATTTTTGCTCGCCCCACAAACTATAGTGAACTCAATCCCATACGCATTTCCAAAACACGAAAACAATCCCCCGTCAGAGTTCCTCCTCGAATGCCTACTACTATTCGATAACTCAGATTGATCATCAAAGTTATCGTTCTTCATTCCATTCTTCGACAATTTTGTTCTCCACCTATCTCTAGTACTCGTAATTTTGTACCCTTTTGCTTTGGCTTCTTCAATTGTCAATTCCTCCAAAATCGAGCTCCCCGTTTCCTCTGCTCGTGCATTTATGTACAACTTCTTTTGGTTTGATTTCAAGGAGTCCTTGGCCAAAACTAGCGGTGGTGGTTGCATCTTCTTGGCAAGATCAGCCGCCACAATCGAGGCTGATGGCCCGATATCAGAACACAATTCCGAGCCATTTACTATGGATCCATTAATCATTGAGCCATTGTGTACTGATCCTGGTTTTTGAGGAAAGTCTTCATTGTTAATCTCGGAACCTGTGCTCAATGAACGCCATAATTGAATTTTGTTGTTTGCTTCTTGATCATCTTCGTTTGAATTCACTTTTTTCTCTATTGCATCGGGGAAATTTCCGCCGTTGTGTAGGGGCATGCTTCTCATTGTGTTGTCTAATAGGGCTACGCCCATGTTGAGTATTCCCTGTGGGCTTCCAGAGGGGCGACGGACTTGGAGTGCAACAAATCGTGTATTTTTTAGGTTGTTGATTGTCTCACGAGCCGAGGGTGCGATCAAATCACTCATGAGAACACGCACGGTTCCTACCAGGACATCACGAAACCAGGAGGTCGTGTAGATTTCGACCGTTAATGTCGTGTCTTCCGACATGAGTAACTCGTTGTCCACACGGAACGCAAACTTTTCGTTCCACATCGGGTTTCTATGACTTTGTTGATCTATTCGGGAGCTAAGTTTTCGGGTTGGGTTGATCCATGTTACGGCGTATGTGCGCATGGATTTGGAGATAGGAGATAGGTCTTGGGCGGATATGAGGCTAATTTCGAGGATTTGGGTAGAGGTGGTCGGTGGCGGAGCTTGAGAGGAGACGGAGGTGGAGGTCACGGCGGAGGAGGCCGTTGGTGTGGGGATATCCATCCTCCGACCGTGACAAGATGAACGAAAACCACGAGTTGGGATCAAGTAGAAAGAGGTGGCAAAGGGAGAGTGTGTATAGATGTTCTATTGAAAATGCATGGTTGAAAGTTTTACTTTGGTTATATCTTTGTTGATGGTTTTTAGACCATTAATTACTTTTTGAAGTAAATATTCTTTCAAATTGGTTGGCCTCAAATGAGTAATTCAAGTATATTTTAGTTTGGATTTGACTCGATTCGTCCACGTGTAATTTATTTTGTGATTAATTGGACAATAATCCTCTATCCTATAAGGTAAGTACATAAACACTTTAGATAAACTTGAAATTTCTTTTATTTAAGTCAAATTCTCGCGAGACGTTAATATGAGGACAAAAGTCAATACGTGACATGTTTTTCTCAAGCTTAATTTTTTTTTAGTCCAGGTCTAAAGCTTAATTTATAATCTATAAACGATTCATTTAGTCACATAACAAGTATTATTACTTTTGTTAGTCTAACTATATTTGATACATGCAATCCTTTCACTCTCTATCAAGTGAAAAAATTCCATTAATTATTTGTGCTGAATTTAATAAATTAACTATAAAGCAGTTGATTCAAGGGTAGTACAGTTATTGTTTTTTTTTTTTTCAAAGAGGCAAATCACATCAATCCCTTTCTTTTTTTGGTGTATTTTTTTTATTAGTTATTCTTATAATTTCATTTATTTAATAAATTTTGAACTATATAATTAAATCCTCAAAAATATTTCTTGATAATCAAATTGCAGAACAACAATACTTTGTATGGAAGTTCAAGATCCGGTCCAAGTTCCACACAAATACGAGAAAAATGAAGTTCTAATAAGGGCAAGTGTAAGAAATGAAGGCGAGAAGGGTAAGCCCGATGACGAAGTTGAGGTGCCAATATCTTAGAGGTCTTGCGTTCGAATCTCACAGAAAGTTAGTAAGGGCCTATTTGGAAAGGTTTTGGTTCGGTTTCACTGATTTCGGTTTTTAAAAAAATGGTTTGGGTGGTTTCGGTGAAACCTTTGAAATCCCATTTGGTTAGGATTTGGATGTTGGGTTTTGTGGTTTTCAAAAGCTGAAACTCCACTTAGATTGGGTTTGGATGTTGGGATTTGAGGAAAAAATAGGTGGTAGATATCAAATCAATATTTTTTATAGAGTTTGAGAAGGGAAAAATAGGAGATAGGTGTCAATTCAAAATTTTTTAGGTTTCAAGAGTTTGAGTGTAAGTTTCTAAATAGGTTTGTGATGAGTTTCATGAGTCTAACGAAAACTCATTTGTAAAAGTTTTGGTCCAATCTCACAAAACCTGTGATACTGGGTCAAAACCCATCCACATATACCTTAAGATTTCAAGTTTAATATAGTACTAGTTTTGTTTGTGAACATTATTTGTATTATTAGTTGAATATTTTTTGTATTTTGTTAATAATCGAACAATTTTAATCATGTAACGTCGTATACACTGTTTCACTCAAAAATATTTTCTTTTCAAGGAATGAAATATTGGATCCGAATGTATTGAATTTGGACTCTTAACCTTTAATTTCAGGATGTTAAATACTTCTTTTATTTTATGATTTTTCTTCGGGTCACAACTTTTCTTTCTTGAAAAATTGGACTTCTTCATATGACTTCTCTCATTTTTATGTGGGCTCGACTTGATAAGAAATGACTTAGGATTCACAAGACTTTGTCTATTCAATTAAAAGCTCAAAACATAACTGATTAGCCCAAATTAAATTATTTGTTGACATAAAAAGTAATAAATAATCTTGAGATTATTTGAACTTTTGAATGTCTATTATGAATAAGAATTTACATAAATAAATTTAGAAAGAGAAAAATCGAGAAAAATCGAGAAAAACTGATAAGTATCTCAACTTTTTTAATTTTCTATTTGTTTGTTCCGTTTATTGAACTCTTATCTAACTAGTCTAGAGCACATCACCAAAAATAAACGAGGGAAAAATACTTTTGATACCAAACTTTATTCCAAAAAACACATTTGGTATCAAGTTTTTTCAAAAAATACATTTCATACCATGATTCACAAAATCCTGACACATTTAGTTTTGCCGTCAATTTTCGGACGAAATTCAGCACGTGCCGCTCATGTGCCCGTTAAATTGACAATGGGATGGAGAATGTGCACGGGTTTTAAAGACCCACACATGAACGACACGTGCTAAATTTCGTCTGAAAATTGACGGCAAAACTAAATGTGTCAAGATTGTGTGAATCATGATATGTAATGTGTTTTTTGAAAAAGCTTGGTACCAAATATGTTTTTTAGACTAAAGTTTGGTATCTAAAGTGTTTTTCCCTCAAAAATAAATTCTTGGTTTTATTGTGTCTCATCACTGTCATCGAATTTAGATTCAAAATGACCATAATCCACAAATATAAAAAGGATATTACAGTTTAGTTGTTGGTTTTTTCATTGGTGGTACTAAACATTACATTCATCAAAGGACAAAACCATGTCATGAATATGGTTGATCATACAAATATAGAGTTAATGGCAATATACATCCTATGATATTCATAATGTTCAATTTATTTCCCTGTAATTTGAAAAAGAGCATTTTACCTCTATAATCTTATAAAAATTTTACACCTTCTCCCTGATATTTTTATATGTGGCAATTTACCTCCTCTATGTTATGATAATGTGACAGTTTATTCCCTATATTATGATAAATGTAGCAATTTATCCCATGTGTTACGATAAATTAATGTGGCAATTTACCCCCTATGTTACAAAATACTTTTCATGCACAGTCTCAATTTCGGCAAGGGAATTGCACTCTCCGACTGAAGGAGCCAAGCAGGTAAATTACTTCTGTAAATTTTTCACTAGAGGGAATATGCTATTTTTCAAATCACAGGGG
>JAYDYQ010002147.1:0-74986 GCA_034814905.1 Penstemon davidsonii
GTTTAACTTTCTATTAAAAGATTTTATCCCCAGTTTTAGCAAACTCCTTTTGAAAATCTTTTAATCAACTTGAATGTTTGAATGCTTTGGAAAATATGCAAAGTAAAAATGCAATCTCAAACACAAGTAATTTTTATAGTGGTTATATGGATTTAAGTCCTTTAGTCCACTCTTCCAAGTCACGAAGATCTTGGGTTATACTATAATCACAAAGTTTACAGTATACTCTTCCTGCGCAATTCAACAAATGAAAAGCTACAAGTGCGTTTGTAAGAAATCACACAGAAATCCTACACTCAGAAGCTAGATCACTCACTAAGATGGACCTACTCTCCTTACGCTATTTTCAGTACAGGAAATCACTCAGAAAACCGATACTAAGAAGTTATATCACTTCACAAAGATGGATATACACTCCTTTAATTCTCAGTTGAAAGTCACTTAGACAGACAACGTTTGATCTCTGTTCTTCAACAAAAAGCTTCGTCAACAGATGACTTCGCTTATGATCAGACGACTCAACTGATGGATCTCGCTCTTATGATATGTTCTTGAGTTGTGCAAGCTCCCTTAAGATATTCAGTTATGTCTTCTATTTATACTCCTCGGATTTGAATTTCTGCCCGTTGAAGATGGCAGGAATCTACAGTCCTCGAGTTCTGGTCCTGACATGCGGAACGGCTCCCTGCAACTGTTACACTGTACACTCTGATGTATGGATGTCTACTTTATGTCAGTTGCATTTAATGCTCTCAGCTCACAGCTGGTTCCCGTTGATAAGCTTCCTGACCGTCTTCACTCTGCTGGTGGAAGTACTCTGCTGATGATCACTTTGCTGATCACTCGGCTGATGGCTTCTCGGCTGATTCAAGAATGAACACATCTATCTTGACTCTGATAACACCCATCTGGTATCCCACTTTGCTGATTCGGTCACATAGCTTTCAGACCATGAGATAGGTTTCACTAAGCTGTTCAGTTCTTAGTTGATGACTTCCAGATTACCCTTTTTGTCATCTTCAAAACCTTCTCCAATATTAACCAACAATTTCCCCCTTTTTGATGATGACAAAACCTTCAACTAAGAACCAATCTTAAGTCTTCAGATTTAGTCTTCATGCCTTGAGATGGAAATTCTTTTGGTCCAATAAAAAAATACCACTTGCATGTGATGGTTCTTTTTCCCTTTCTAATCTTCTGCTTAAAAGGTTCTTAGTTGCATCCATCTTCCCCCTTTTTGTCATCAACACCCAAAACTTTAGTTGCATCTTTTCTTCTCATTTTTATCCTTCCTCCTTTTTAGGATTTGTGATAACTTCTTTTCCATAAGATTGCAAGCTAGTATGCTGAAGATAGGTAGGTAAGCACTTGGCTGATCGAGGTAGTCTTCGTTGCCGTTTATCACTCCAGCTAGAAAGTTTCCCCTTAACTTCAAGAATTTTTACCACTTGATACCACTTGTGGTCTGATTCCACTTGTAGTCTGATGCTACTTGTAGTCTGATACTACTTGTATGGATACAAATCAGATTAGTCAGCTGATATCACTTGTTGATGTGATAGCACTTGCTGATACCACTTGGTGTAGTACATTCTTGAAAATCACTTGGCTGTTGAGTTCTAGTCAGCTCATAAGAAGCAGTCTTCTGATAGCTTCATTTTGACTTATTGACAACTTCATCTTTTATTTAGGAGTACCGCTAGTCGTACACGTTCCCCCTAAGTTCAAGAATTCGTGGTCAAGTAGTCTGATGAGAGTTTCTCTTCAAAGACACTCAGCCGTTGAATTCCAGTAAGCTGTTCTGGGTTAGTCTTCTGATAAGTTCCCCCTCAACTTATGAATCCAAAATCAACAAACCAATTTCTGTTGTCACATGGTTGACTGATACCACTTGAATAGTTGGTGATACCACTTGTTGAACTTGGTGAAATTTGCAAGGCAGTCAACTCATCTTTGTCATCTCACATGTGTTTCACCTGCAAAACAGATGACTGTTTTTGGTACCCCTTGTTTATTGGGTCCAGCATGGTTAGTGTAACCTTTAACATGTGATGATCTAGTGACTTATGTTTTATCATGATAATACCACTTGTTGTTTTTCAACATTTGTTGGTCATGATTAAAACATAGCTCATAAGCAAGGTAAGATGCATGAAATATGTGATAAGCATGCATATTGAAATGAGGATGGCAATCAGCACAGTGAACATGATCAGCATGATAATATGAATAGGCATAAAGCATGTTGAAATAACAATTATCATAATGTGATTCAAATTCTTGCCAAATAATTCATTTTAACCTCAATTTCTTACCTGAGTTATTTAATAACTCTCCTTAGATTCAACAGACTTGATACCACTTTAATTTTACTCCTATCAGCAGCCTATTTCAGCTTACTCGCTGATGAGTTTTAGTAGTCTGATTTGTCTTAGGTAGCTTACTAGGTTTTCTAACCTATTGAGCATCAGTAGACTTGTTCTCTTAAGCCTCTGATTTTCTTTTTAGAGAATGATGCAATTACTTCTTTCAGGTTTATTTATATTTTCAAAACAAATTGCATACTCAGCTTTTAGAGTTTCATTCTCATGCTCAAGCTTTTTGGTAGTCAGCTGATTCTTGAGGTTTTTCAACCTGAAGTTTCAGTGATCTGATTTGCTCTTTTCAGCAGAGTCATCTCTTCATTAAGCTTGGCAAATGCACAAACAGTATTTGAATTTGTAATTTAGCATTTATTCAATCGATTCAAATAGTGCATTTCATTTATAGGTAGAAGTTACCTCAATTTTCAGAATCATCAGATCCTATGGCAGTTAAGCATAAGGTTTCAGGTACTTCTTCAAATTCTTTATCAGACGACTTGCAGTCTGAATAAGATGTGCGGGAGTTTATTAGCTTTGTTGCATCAGCTAACTTTGATTTGCTCTTACTAAGCTTACGCTCCTTTTTAGCACGCTTTTCCTTTTCAGCAAACTTCTCAGATGATGAGGTTGGATGGTCTTTGATCAAGAGCCCATACTCCTCTTCATGGTAGTCTCTAAGTTTTGCTTTGTAGGAATCCCTGTTTTCCTGAAAATGATCAGAAGAAGATGAAGTAGCATTTTTATATTTTAATTTCATTTTCTTCTTGTAGAACTTCTTGAAATCATTTAGCAGCAGGGTAACGTCGTCAGCAGTGTATCCCTTTTCTGAACTCAGCACAGTCTTCTGTTTTGACTTGTCTGCTGATTTTCTTGACTTGTCTGACGCCATTAGAGCAGCAGTAGGGTCTGAACTGGTTGACACTTCTAATCCCAATCTTGGCATATGATACTCATACGCTTTGAGAGATGAGAACAGTTCGGAAAGGGAAATCTTCTCTAAATCCCTTGATTCTTCCATGGCTGTCACCTTCATGTTGAATTTAGGTGGCAAGGCCTTGAGAACCTTTGTTGTGATCTCCTTGTTCGAAAATTCTTTACCAAATCTTAGAACTTCATTCAGGGCTTTGGTAAATCTGGTATCCATCTGATCAATCGTTTCACCAGACTTCATTTTGAAATTTTCAAACTCCTCAAGAGCCACACTGAGCTTGTGTTCTTTGATAGCGTTGTTTCCTTCGCTTAGCTCGCAGACTTTATCCCACATCTCTTTGGCAGTTTTGAGATGCTTGATCTTTTGGAAATTGTCTTCGTCTACAGCTCTGAACATGATGAACTTCGCCTTTTTATCAAGATTTACCAACTTGTTTTCTTTAGGTGTCAGCTCATCCAGCTCTTTGTCAACTATCTGATCTGGTTGACCAGCAACCGTCACAATCTTCTGGAATCTGAATGGTCCTTTTGTAATACATGTAAACATGTCATCATTATAAGCAGCAAGAAAGATTTCCATTCTGATTTTCCAGTTTTCAAAGCTCATAAGACCAATGTGAGGAACATGGTTTATGGCATCCATTTTTCAAAAAGTTTTGATTTTCAAAATATGCTCTCTTTTTGAAAAATTTGAAAAACACACTTTGGATCAAGCTCGTTGATCAGGCAGCTGATTCAAGATAAACCACCTACCCTGATGCTACTTGATGGTATCAGGTAAATTACCAGAGCAACCTGCTCTGATACCACTTGTTGGTCCCAAAAGTGGTCAATGAGGTCTAGATGGGGGGTGGGGTGGGGTGTGAATAGACCTCTGAAACTTAAAAACTTTTTCTCTAACTTTTCTATCAGCAGACTCAACTAATCTGATTCGTAAGACTACTAAGCTGATTGTTCACAAAGCTTTATCAGCAGAGTTGACCACTCATCTGATTTCACTAATCTGATTCAGATAACTCAGAGTTTCAAAACTTGTATGCAGCGGATTTATCTAGTATGTTTTTCAAACAAGTTTATCTTTCAAAGTTTAACTTTTTATTAAAAGATTTTATCCCCAGTTTTAGCAAACTCCTTTTGAAAATCTTTTAATCAACTTGAATGTTTGAATGCTTTGGAAAATATGCAAAGTAAAAATGCAATCTCAAACACAAGTAATTTTTATAGTGGTTATATGGATTTAAGTCCTTTAGTCCACTCTTCCAAGTCACGAAGATCTTGGGTTATACTATAATCACAAAGTTTACAGTATACTCTTCTTGCGCAATTCAACAAATGAAAAGCCACAAGTGCGCTGTAAGAAATCACACAGAAATCCTACACTCTGAAGCTAGATCACTCACTAAGATGGACCTACTCTCCTCACGCTATTTTCAGTACAGGAAATCACTCAGAAAACCTATACTAAGAAGTTATATCACTTCACAAAGATGGATATACACTCCTTCAATTCTCAGTTGAAAGTCACTTAGACAGACAACGTTTGATCTCTGTTCTTCAACAAAAAGCTTCGTCAACAGATGACTTCGCTTATGATCAGACGACTCAACTGATGGATCTCGCTCTTATGATATGATCTTGAGTTGTGCAAGCTCTCTTAAGATCTTCAGTTATGTCTTCTATTTATACTCCCAGATTTTGAATTTCTGCCCGTTGAAGGTTGGCAGGAATCTACAGTCCTCGAGTTCTGGTCCTGACACGCGGAACGGCTCCCTGCAACTGTTGCACTGTACACTCTGCTGTACGGATGTCTACTTTATGTCAGTTGCATTTAATGCTCTCAGCTCACAGCTGGTTCCCGTTGATAAGCTTCCTGACCGTCTTCACTCTGCTGGTGGAAGTACTCTGCTGATGATCACTTTGCTGATCACTCGGCTGATGGCTTCTCGGCTGATTCAAGAATGAACACATCTATCTTGACTCGGCTGATAACACCCATCTGGTATCCCACTTTGCTGATTCGGTCACATAGCTTTCAGACCATGAGATAGGTTTCACTAAGCTGTTCAGTTCTTAGTTGATGACTTCCAGATTACCCTTTTTGTCATCTTCAAAACCTTCTCCAATATTAACCAACAGGTCTTAACTTTCGGGCAGCGACTACAAGAGCCAAAGCAAATTTTTCTATCTCCATGTAATTTTTTTCTGCACCCTACAAAAGCTTAATAAGATAATACACAGGCTTATGTTCGAAATATTCTACCTTTACCAGAACTGAACTGATCGTGGAGTTAGAGACTGCAATGTACAAATAAAGAGGCTCTCCCTCAGTTGGCTTAGCAAGAACTGGAGAAGAGGTCATATATTCTTTCAATTGTTCGAATGCCCGACTGCATTCTTCTGTCCATTTCAAAGTCTTTGCTTTTCTCAAAACTTGGAATAAGGGCAGGCTCTTGTCCGCTGATCTGGAGATAAATTTATTGAGGGATACTATTTTTCCCTCTAGACTTTGTACTTCGGTGATCGACCTGGGGGCTTCATTTCAGTGATGTCTCGGATCTTCTCTGGATTTGCTTCAATTCCTCTCTGGTGCACTAAATACCCCAAGAATTTTCTCGATCTTAACCCGAAAGTACATTTCGTTAATTTGAGTTTCATCCCATATTTTCGTAGTATTTTGAAACATCAATCCACATATTCGATATGATCTTTTTCATCATGCTCTTCACGAGCATATCGTCTACATAGACTTCCATGATCTCCCCTATAAGTTCCTTGAACATCAGGATAACTAAACGCTAATATGTTGCTCCTGCATTTTTCAACCCAAAAGGCATTACAATAAAACAGTAAACACCCTGCTCAATCACAAAATCGGTTTTTCCTTGATCCCATTCATCCATGAAAATTTGATAGAACCCCTGGAAAGCATCCATCATATTAAATAAGGCGAAACACGCAGTGAAATCGACTAACAAAGCGATCCTAGGGAGTGGATATGGATCTCTGGGGCACAACTTATTCAGATCGGTGAAGTCGTTGCACATTCTCCATTTGTTTTCCGCCTCACTTCCCTTTGCCATAAGCACAACATTGCATAAGCATTCTGTAAAGTGGATCTCCCTTATCTGTTTAGACATTAAAAGCCTCTCAACTTCAGCTTTTATGATCTTATCTTTAATAGGACAATGATTCCTCTTCTTTTGCCTGACAGGTTTTGCTTTTGGATCTATCTTTAATGAGTGAGTAATTATCCTTGGATCAATTCCCACTATGTCTTCCGAACTCCATGCAAAAATGTTATGTTACTTTTAAGGAACTCGATCAACATAATTTCTCCTTGAGGACTGAGCTGTGTTCATATTCGAGTAAATTTTTCTCGCGAACCCTCAATTAATTTTATTTTCTTATGCTCCGGAGGTTAAATACTCAGGTCGACTAGTTCTTTTCCTTTCTTTTCCAACCTTTCAGTAGTAGGTGCCTCGTGTTCGACCTATCTGTCTAAAGTTATTCTGACGGACTTCCTTTTACAAGGGGGATTGGGTTCAATCTTCTACTTCAAAATAAGCGACGTGTTGTAGCAGTCCCATGCCATACAATGGTCGTTAACCATTTCCCTGATCCCTTGTGAGATAGGAAACTTTATCTTCTGATGGTAGGTTGATATTACAGTTCGGAATAGATTGAGGGTAGGTCTTCCCAGTTGTAAGTGAAAGGTGACTCGACTACCAGAAATTTGATCATTTTTATGACTCTCTTGGACTTCTTGCCAAAAGTAACACTCAAATTTATCATTCCGAGGGGAACAATCTCTGATCCTCCAAAACCAATTAATGGAGTGGCGACTTTCTCCAAAGATAACTTACCTTAATTCATTTGGGTAATGGACTCGTGTGCAATGATATTTGCCGAGCTACCATTGTCAATCAATATTCTCTTCATGTTAAAGCTCGCTATATTAAGAGATAATACCATTGGGAAATCAGGATTGTCCTCATTAATATTCCAGCTTGAGTTCCTAGGTACATCACGTTGGTCAAAACTAATGACTTGTTTATCAATTTATTTGTTGACCAATGTTAATATTTCTCTAGGAATACAACGTCCTTGTTCAATTGACCTAGTCGTTCTCTTTCTCGCATTTCTACTATCCCCACCGGCAGGTCCCCCCGAGATCACGTGCATCGTACCAACGATATTCTCACTATTTAAGTCGTCCCTTCGAGGAGCGTTTTTGGGAGGAGATCGTCTCGATGGGCTACCCTGTTCGATTCTTCTGCGGGGACTACGAGATCTCTGCCTTCTTCGACCTGATTTATCGACATATTCATTTAACCTGCCTTCCTGGATCAACCTCTCTACTTTCTTGTTTTAAGTGGTGGCAATCCTCAGTCCGATGACAATGAGCTCGATGGTACCTGCAGTACAAATGGTAATTCTTTGCCCCTGGTCGTGCCTGGGTAATTCTCTTTGCTGGAGGAATCCAATTATTCTTTTCTAAAACAGCTAAAATTTATTCCCTCGGGGCGTTTAGCCTTGTGTAATTCACGAAATCAATTCTTTTCCTCTGATTTCGATCTGGTGAGCATGGCCTAACATAGACATCTGATCTTTTGTGAGACTCTGGGCCTCCATACTCCAATCTTTGGAATACATTGCCTTTTCTATGCGAGCGGTCATAGTCCGTCGGCTTTGTGATCGGTGCTTTATCGAATTTCCTTGATCCCGATCCCTTAGTCTTATTCTGATCTTTAAATAAGTTCATCTCCTCTTGCGTCATGTATTTCGAAGCTAACGTCATAATTTCCGTGAAAGTTCGCGGATGCTTCCTACAGAGAGCATTCCCAAATTGCTTATTTCTAGTTAAATCGAACAAGATCAAAATTATATAGTTGATATTTGGGGAATCGATTTTTAACAGTTCTACATTGAATCTTCCTAGCCAGTTTCTCAGGGATTCGCCCTCATGTTGACAAATATTTCCCAGGTAACTCATTGGGAGCTTCTGCCTCTTTTGGCTGGTAAATTGTTGCTCTAATTTGTCACATAGTTCCTTGAAGCTAAATATTAAGTTCGGAGGTTGTTTTCCGAACCAGTCCAAGACCTTCAAATGTGGTCACCATAATCTTAGCGGTATATTTCGATGAGTGGGAATATAAATTCATTATATTCATAAAACTGAACACATAATCGTGAGGGTCTCCAGTCCTATCGTATCTCGGTAAACGACCCGATAATGGTCCGTAAGCGACTGCTTCTCTTATTTCTTCACAGAACGGTGAGCAATTTGTTATACTATCTCGTACTTCTTGAGATCGAGGCCAAGGTTGTCTCTCGACGGCCAATCTCTGCGCCACTCGCTCCTCAACCATTCGCTCAAGGTCCCTCTCGGAGACTTTCCTGGTAGCACTAACGTCATTCTGGTTGGGTATTATACTATCATCAACCGGTATGATAGTTCGCTCCTTAGTTAGTTGTTGCTCAAGACGAGCAAAGGCTCTTGCCTGAGGACCCTTTGGTTCAGGGCGAACATTAGTTCTTGCCTGTCCCGCATTACCCATTCGTTCAGAATTATTAGTTTTTTGTCAGCCGCAAGACTGTAACCTTGATCGGATTTTTGGTCGGGTTGTTGTTGTGGCCTCCTATAGACATTAGGTCTTTGAGGAGGTTGAGCATGATTAACCTCAGTCTCTGCTAGACTCTGCGCCTGTTTTTCCAATATCTTATTACAAAAAAGCGCTCATCAGTTGAACCAGCTGAGTGAGTTGCTAATTCTGAGCGGGTAGTGATGCAGGGATGGTTTGGACCGGAGGAGTTGGTGGAATAGCCGGATCAGGGACCTGCTTGCTCGGGGGGCCCTGCCTATCGGCCCCTTCTCGATTAGTACGAGTTCCAGTGTGATTTGATTGCTCCGACCTACCAAGCTCCGTACGATTATTGCTGCTATTTCTGGCTGAATCTTCAAGTTGATTTCCAGCCATAGAAGTTGCTCGAGATGGTTGATTTTTTCCTGTTGTTCTGGTACTCTTTCTCGACGGATTCTTTGTGTTGACCATATTTCGATCTAGTATTTGACTGGACCCCACGGTGGGTGCCAACTGATTTTACCGTAATTTGTCGGAACACATAAAAACAATAAATAATGTAAAAGTAATCAATAAAACTAGGAGAACTCGTACTTTGTTAAGTATTACTGAATAGTATTTCAGAGAATTAATAAGTCTGGCCAAGCTACTAAGGATGGCGCAAGACAAAGAATAAGTAAAACGTGTGGAATATCGAGCTAGAGTACCAATCTAACAAAGTGGGAGTGCGTGAGGAACGCCAAAAGTCTCTACAGCATTGATTATTCTAGTATTTATAACCTACCATGTGTCCTCATGATAGAGTCCTAGGGCCCATAGGAGAGTGCGTACGGCCCAAGGACTAGTCAACTCGAGATCCTGGTCAAACAAGCGGATCTGACAGTCATCATAAGGATTGATAATAGGGGTAACTTCTTCTGTTCTTGGTCGATAATATTGGAGATCGATCGAGATGGAGGAAATACAGATTGATCTTGCGCAGGACATTGAACCCGATCCAGTGAGATACGAAATAGCCCTCATCATGACATTTATGGCTAAACAAGTCAAAATAAGTTAAGTTCAACACTGCATTTGCAAACACTCATAAACTGCTTTAAGTCGTTTTTTCAGAATTTTTGCGAACACCCTCAACATTCGTTAAAAAGTGATTATCATCAACTGTACTCACAATCACCAACTTTTACATTTGCATAAACTTTTGTAAACACACCCTAACTCAAATTTAGTTTAGCCGCACTAGATCGAGAATTGATATTCACAGATCTAAGTACATGCGGTTTGTTGTTAATATTATTTTAGAAACATATTTAGTCACTCGACAAAAATAAACAAACACATTCATATTGTGATTTAGTCGTAGATTAAAATTTCCATATTTTTTGTTGAAAATTTTTGAAAAGTTTTTGCTTTATGGAAATGAAAATTAAGGTACATTTCCGAGTACTCTATATTTTCCTTGTAATGTTCTTTCTTTCTTAATTTATTTTTTATAATTATTCCTAGTTTTTTCAAAAAAAATTCAATATTGAACTGATCGAAACATGTATAGAAAATGAAACTTTGATCAATGGATTTAGAATATTAAATTTGAAATTTGTTATGTTTAGAAAAAGGGATAATTACATCGACCTCCCCTGGGGTTTGAACTAATTATTGCCCAATCCCCTTGCAATTTCATGATGACATCCACCTCCCCTCACATTTGAAAAACCTTACAAAATAATGTGCAATGACCATATTGTCCTCGTCAGTTTTAATTAAAAAAAATAAAATAAAAACATATTAACAAAATGTCCTATTTACCCATGCAAGGGATAATTACATCGACCTCCCTGAGGTTTGGGCTAATGACTACCCAATCCCGGCGCAATTTCATGATACATCCACTTCCCCCCACATTTGAAAATTCTTACAAAATGATGTGAAATGATACACAAAATTACAGTATTACCCCTGCAATAATACACAAAATTATAATACTACCCTTGCAAAAATTAATTTTATACATAAAAAAAGACTCTAACCCTAACCCCCCACCCGACCTCTACTGTCCCAACCCCGCAAATATCCTCCCATGTCGTGTCGTCGGCCTGGTTCGAACCCTAGGCCTTCCAGGCCGGCGGCACGGCCTGGGATGAGATTTGCAGGGTTGGGAACGTCGGGTGAGGGGTTGGGGACCGGCGGGTGCGGTGTTGGGGGGTTAGGGATGGTGAGGGTTTTTTTTTTTAAAAAAAATAATTTATATTAAAATAGTTTATTCATTTATTAATATTAGTATTTTTATATAAATAAGATATGATTTTAATATTATTGTATTTAAGTAAGAAATATAAAAAAAAATATTTATGATTTTATAATAACTATTTTATTAAATCGAGTATTTTTATTTTTTGAATAAATTTATTTATTTAATAATTATTATTTTAGTTAAAAGTTTAAGAATTTTTTTAGTAAACATGTGAGCATTTTTATAATGTGTAATAATTTCTGTTCAAGTTTCTTTTCTTCTCACGATCAAACGTAATTCATTAATTTATCCTTATACTTTAACTATGACAAAAATTGAAATTATTAAAATTACGGGTTAAACGTTAAAGTTGAATGTATATAAATTTTTTATTTATGTTCTACAATGTTTTTTTCTTATAATTAACCATAATTTATTTACTTTTAATTGTCAAAGCATTATGAAAAAAATTTGAAAAAAATAATTGATGTGTTATTATATTTTTATTTTAAGAATACATATACACTACTATTAAAATTCATTTATTATTTTAAACCTAATTCAATCATTTATTCTTTTACTTTAATTAGGAGAAAAAATTGAAATTATTAAAATTACAGTTTAAATGTGAAGTTGAATGTATTTACATTTTTATTTATGTTCTACAATGTTTTTTTCTTATAATTAACCATAATTTATTTATTTTTCCTTGTATTTTAATTGTAAAAGGATTATGAAAAAAATTGGAAAAAAATGTTGATGTGTTATTATATTTTTACTTTAAGAATACATATACATTAATAAACTAATTATAAGTTTCATATAAATTTATAACATTTGAACCCATACTTATACATATACATTGCAAAGAAACCCCTCCTATGTACCAAACATGACAAGGGTATAATTGTCCAACAAAATAACTACAGTAGCTTCAAGGGTGAAATAGGAAGTTCAATAAAAATTCGTCGATAACGTCATCAAAATGTAAGGTTTTCGAAACGTCGGGGGAAGTGGATGTTTATGAAATTGCGAGGGGATTGAACAATAATTACTCCAAACCTCAGGGAAGGTCCATGTAATTATCCCTTAGAAAAAAGGAAATGACCAAATTATTCTCACAAGTTCTGATTGTGAGAGAATGGGAAAACGAAAAAGATCCTATTTCATTAATGATGTACTTTTATCACCTCTTTGCCATTTGCCAACTACGTCTAAATATGAGTTTTTTTTTTTTTTTAAAGTTAACTCATTTTGAAATGCTAATAGATAATTTAACTTCATGTGAAATAAAA
This sequence comes from Penstemon davidsonii, assembly GCA_034814905.1. Classification (NCBI taxonomy): domain Eukaryota; kingdom Viridiplantae; phylum Streptophyta; class Magnoliopsida; order Lamiales; family Plantaginaceae; genus Penstemon; species Penstemon davidsonii. The sequence goes on from JAYDYQ010002147.1 coordinate 12,401, forward strand.
ATAGGTACATTAGCTCCATGTGAAAATTAAAAATGGGCATTTTACCTCCATCAATTCGGTGTTGAACACACGCGTTCTATTGCGGCTAGTGCTTCAATTTGATGCATACAGTGATCAATTTAACCTTACCTTGATATTTTAATAAGCATTTTACCTCTCTGTGATATGTCTAAAAAATATATTACCTCTTTGTGATATGTTTAAATAGACATTTTACCTTCATGTGATATCTTTAAATATGTACTTTACCTCCAATTGATATGTTTAATAAGCACTTTATGCTATTAAATTTAATTATATAAATGAAGATGGTATTGTCCTTTTACATTTTTTGGAGATACAAAAACTAAAGTGAGTCAGTGAGCTTATTTTATTAAAACACATATAGTTAAAGTGCCTTCAACAAGAACACATGGAGTTAAATTGTGAATCACTCATGAATAATAAATACGACACTAAAAATTTTGGCCAATTTGTACGCTGTCAGTGCAATTTTAATTTGAAGATTGGTATTTATATTTTTTTAGACTAAGTGATGTGACTAACGAAAGTGGACGGACAGGAGATTCTATGCAGAGTTTGTAAAAGTACAAAAGAATTTGGTGCAATACAAATTTAAACGGGAGTTTTGTGCAGATTTTCGATAACACCATTGTGCATTTTCCCCCTCCCCTCATCAATTTCTGCATATTGTTTTATATCTAAAAAGAAAAGAAGAAGCACATGGTGATAAAAGAAGCATAATATTAAAACGTATGATAAAGCTATACAGACTGAACAGACGATTAACAAACACGCGAATTATTAATTTATAACTATAGGAAATTAAGATTAAATAACACTGGAGTAAGCAAGAAGCAAGCAATTAAATTTCAACCTGTTTCACTTTATCAAGATCGTCATAAACAATTCTCTTTTGACCTCTTTAACTTTTTCTTGCGTTATGATTCGAAGTACAAGAAAGGGACAGCTCACATGTTGAAATTAACTCCTATGTGATATAATGTTGAAATTATCCTTTTGTAATTTAAAAAATAATTTCTTTGTGTAATTTAAAAAATAATTTCTCTATGAAAATTTTAAAGGAGTATAAAAATTGTTGCGTAAAAAGATAAAAATATCGAGGGGAGATAAAGTGTCACATGGTATGAAAATTTTAAAGGAGTATAAAAATTGTTGCGTAAAAAGATAAAAATATCGAGGGGAGATAAAGTGTCACATGGTATGATGATGTATCATAATAGGGCACGTGAAGTGCCATATATATCATAACACAGGAGGGTGAAGTGACAACTTTAATTAGTTGTTAACTATGCCGAGAGTTTATTTTATATGTCAGAACTTAGTGAATTATAAAAAAGTTCATGAGTTGAATGAAAATGTAGCTTTAATAAATATGTAGTATTAAAAAAATATTTATACAAATTTTGAAAATGAATATTTTCATTGAATCTGAACAAATCTAAACTTCGATTATATTCGGTCAGGATCCGATGAATCATAAATTTTCAATCGGAACAACATCTAGATTGGACCCATGTCCAATCCAAAATAAATAATCTGAATCAAATATGATGATTTGTTGACGGCCCTACATATAATGTCCATAGGGCTGTCAATGGGGTGAATACCAATCAAAAATCGATCTGAATCCGACCCAATTTATTAGAATTTTAATCCGATTAGAGATTCCATAGATCTGATCCAATTATCTAGATTCGTAATCCGAAATACGTGGAGCGAATATGGATCTAGGTCGATCCGGTCCGCACTCAATAATAAATAAATAAAATATATATATATATATATATATATATATATATACATAATGTTTTATAGAAATAAGTAACATTAATAATATTTTACCATTAGTTTAAGATGATAGTGTTTAATAATTAATTCATAATTTTATTTTTATGCATATTTTCATCTAAAAACATGAATAATTATTAAGAAACTTTTAAGCATTAAATAAAATCGTAAAGTTAACAAACTTGTTTTAGAAAAAAAGTGGTGTAAAATTTGAAAATGAAGGTTTTGTCGGATTCGAAAAAGATTTGGTATCCGACAAAATCCGACCAAATCCATTGGTTTAGAGAAAGTTGGATCCAACATAAATAGAACTGGATCTTGGTCGTGCCTAATCCGACCCTTTAACAACCCTATCTATAATGAAATAGCATTGCGAATGGATACGTCCACAATATTTGGGCCTAATTTTACTTCATAATCCCCAATTTTGGATAAATGAAATGAAGCCCAAATATGGTAGATGGGCTACATGGAACTATTTCAAATGGATAAGGTTTGACCCACCAAATGATCATTATCCTCCATCATGAACAGACAAAAATAGATATAATTTGCATAAAGTGGAAGATATTTATATTTTTCTTTTGATACTTATCTCTTCCCTTGGCCCCTTTACTCTTTCTTCATTACAAGAACACATAAAACAGTACAACAATGTCTATATTATTACCAAATACACACATCCTATACAGAGAACTTCAGCAGAGGGAGACCCAGAACCAGTTATTTAGTTCCGGAACCAGTTCAATCTTGACCAAACCAAACGGGTTCGGAATTGATCGGAGCAAAAATGAGTTGAAGCAGAGAGTAAACAGAGATTTAAGAGCATGTGCATTCTGGTCTGGAGTATCCAAACCTGATGTATTGGAAATGGAACCTATTAGAGATTGTGAGCACTTTGATCAGATTTTAGAACAAGCTAAAGAACTCTCACAACCCATTGTCATTGATTGGTGAAAATTTTGTTCTTTTGCTTATTTATTACATTTTTTCAATTTTTTTTTTTTTTTTTTTTTCAGCTATTGATGTCTGGTTACTTAAAATGATAGGATGGCTGCTTGGTGCAGAAAATGTATCTTTATGAAGCCAAAATTGGAGAAATTGGCTGCTGAATTTGATACCAAGTAAGTTCTCCGCGAATAGAATGATTTTTCAAATTGATTATTGCATTTTTGGTGCCACAACTATAGCCCACTGGTATTTTTACCCCATAACTTTTCGGGCTGGCACATTTGGTGCCACAACTTCAACATCAGAGGCAATTTTGATGCCAATTGTGGCCCAATTTTGAAATTGGCCCGAAATTTCTCCATGTACGGCCAAGTGATATGAAAAATGGGGATTTTGACAATTTAACACCTTTTTCATGAAAAAAAAAATTCCACCCACCAAGAACTAGGCTACTTGGATGTTTTTATTTGGGGAAGAATAAAAAAGCGGATAACAATTTAATTAAGGGAATGTTTGGTGAATTTTATAGGAAAAGTTAGAATTTTAAATTTTGGTATTTTTTTATTGAAAAAGACGTTGAATGGTCAATTTTGATATATTACTAAATCACATGGCCCGCATATGGGGGAATTTCGGGCCAATTTTGAAATTGGGCCTCAATTGGCACCAAAATTGCCACTGATGTTAAAGTTGTGGCACCAAATGTGCCAGCCCGAAAAGTTACGGGGTAGAAATGCCAATGGACTATAGTTGTTGCACCAAAAATGCATTAATCCCTTTTTCAAATAAGTTAGCATTTGATACATATAGCATTTAGAGTTACAGTCTCGGGTAAGTTTTTCGGATTCGTAGGACATGGATTGTGTTTTCTTTATTAACATAAGTTTATTTTTTAAATTTGTGGGAGAAAACACAATCCAAAAGAAAACCTACGGATTTCAGAACCCTAAAGATTTACCATGAAGTTGACTCTGACATCACTTGGTCGAATCAACCATATATCATGTTAAGAGTTTAAAGTCTAAATAAATAGTGTACCTAAATTCATTATGAGCGCGTCTCAAAAAAAAAAAAAAAAAAATCATTAAGAGCGATTGAGTCTGACGTAAAAAAAAAAAAAAAAAAATTCACTGTGTTATTTTAACTCACAAAAAATTCCTTGTGATCTCAACTAAGTGTCAAATACACCCCCATAAAAGAGAGTGTAATTCAAATGCGAAAATTGCAAGTATTTGTTCATATTTTGCTTTGATATGACAATTTTACCCATGATATTGGAAGATAAAAACACCTCCTATGCTTTGTCTAACTCCAAAAAAAAACTCCATGTGTCATTTTAAATCCCCAAAATCCCACTTGTGTTTGGTTTTAAACACCACACTCGACGCAAATAATATATACTTAATTTTTCAAAAAGAATAAATAAATTTTAAAAAAAAAACACATAGAGGTAATTTTGTCTTTCCGGCAAAAGTCAAAAGTAAAATTCTACTTGGGTTGAATGTGATAATTAAAATCAAACACATTGGATTTTTTGGGAGTTAAAATAACAAAAGGAATTTTTCGGGAGTTAGACAAAGAATAGGAGGAATTTTTGTCTTTTGCTCTAATAATATATACACTCGAGTTAATTTCAACATCTCCAAAGAATTTCAAAAAATCAAATCAGTCCACTAACTTTTTTAATAGGGTTTCGTTACAAAGAATTGTTATTCTGAGAGAGTGATATTGAGACTAAGTGTCCCACATGGGTTGAAAACAATAGTTAAGTCCATCTTATAAGATCTTGGACAATTCTCAACTATTAAGCTAGCTTTTGAGGTTAAGTTAGATTCTAGCCATCACTACAAGAAGACTGGGCTTAAGTGACAAATTAAGTGATAATGTGGAAGTTGTCACTCTTTGTATGCATTTAGTGATAAAAAATATTAATTTTGTCATAATAATAATGGTGACAAGTGCAATAATGACAAAATATGTTTTTAAGTTGTCACTAATAGCTATTAATGACAAATATATGGTGACTTAAGTTGTCACTATTGACAATTAGAGACACCATTTTAGTGACAACCTAGTAACAATAAATATTGTCACTATGGTTTAGTGACAAATTTTTGGTTGTCACTTTTGGGGTATCGCTAAATGTCAATAGTGACAATTTTTTTACAATTCTTGTCACTAGTATGTTTATGAAAATCATTTTAGTGACAATATTTGAATTATTGTCACTTAATATATATAAGAAGTTAACATTGTCACATAAAAATTTTATCACTAAAATTTAATTTTTTTGTAGTGCATGTAAGTGGAATTAGCCTAAACTATGTGGTTAAATCTAATAAGTGAAGTGTTATGACCCAATTTTATTCAGCATAATTGTTTTATGCTAATTTTTCTGACATATAATTGATTTGTTTGAGGTTATAGGCTGAAATTTTATTGTGTGGATGTAAACAAGGTGCCTCAAGCATTGGTAAAGCGGGGAAACGTATCTGTATGTACAAATTTTCACCAAAGCATTTTTGTTCTCATATGAATTGTACTTGGAATTGTTTATTTACTGATAATTGTATTTTTCACACTTGTGTAGAAAATGCCAACAATTCAGGTCAGATTTATTCTCTGAAGAGTAATCTTGTTTTTCTTTAGTGAAATTCAATTTTTTTTGGGTGGAGATAATGGATTTCAATTTTGGTAGGATTAAATTAAATTGTAGCTTAGTCTTGATCAATTTGTATTGAATCATAGCTATGGAAAGATGGAGAAATGAAAGCAGAAGTGATTGGAGGACACAAGGGATGGCTCGTTATTGAAGAAGTGAGAGAAATGATAAAGCAATTTGTATAAATTGCTTAAATTAATCTTCCGGTTAGGTTATGCCATTTTCACCATCATTATGAAAATTATTGTAAAGACGTGGCGTTAAAGAATGTGAATACAAAGTTATTTCGATTTGCAAGAAAACTCTATCATTATCATGGATTAAAATTTGTTTTCAAAGTATGTTTCGCTGAATTAAATATTAGAAAAATTTCGGAATTTTTTCGGAAGTTTTCAAAAAACATTTGAAAAAAATTATAAATCGAAGAAAATAAGTTTTAAATAGAGACTACTTTGTATTTTCGTTTCGGTTAACTCAAAATAGAAACTTTTCGGTATATCAATGAATATGTATCGAAATTTTGATCCATGATAATTATTTGGAGTGTTCCAACCTTTTGAAAATATTGTTTTGTTTAAATTTCTTGATGTTGGTGTTTTACCCAATCGGATCCGAACTATTCGACCCAACGAGTAAACAGGATCGAACTAATTCGACCCAATTGCGGAATTTGGTGGGATTTATGTTCCCAGTATATTTTAAAAATAACTAACATAAAAACGAGGATCCCATAAACGATAATTATTTTAATTATGCATAAGAAAGAAATAGAAAACTTACACAAAGCTTCCCGTCCTTCGTTCTTTTGGTTGAACTTTTGGCTTCAAGCTTTTCTTGAGTTTGATGGATAAACGTCTTTGATCTTTTTCACCATTGATATCAACCACGTTCTCCTTCTACTAGGTGTGTGGGCACCAACTTAAGATAATCGAACTTTTCATTAACGTTGTAGAGGTCAAAACAAGAGGTGGCTTTTGTATGTTTAGGGTTGAAGAACTGTTTTCTTCTTTTGAGTGTAATCTTAATGATTTCATAAATCAATGATATTCTTTTTTTAAGATCTATATCTCATATGTATATTTATAGATATGGGAGGAGTTAAACTCCTACCATAACTCACTCAAAGTTTCCTACTAGGAAAATAACTCTTCTTTCTCTTACCTTAAGAGAGTTATTAATTAAATACAACTCTTGTAAGTAATTAAAACATACATAAATATATTTATATATATAATTTCGAAAATTACATATAAAAATATATAATTTTTCCTTTTTTTTATTATATAAATATATCATATATATTTAAATAGTAAATAATGAATTTCTACAATCAGAAATTCCATAAATGCCAATATTTCCTTTTTCTTGAATCTAGTATTCAATTTCAATTAGATTCAATTCAATAATTAAATCTAATGTAACTAATCATGGTTTTTTCTAATTGACTAATTCTAAATTAGTTAATTAAATATCATCTAATTAGTTCGGAGTTTCTATTTTGGGAAACTATTTCCAAAATTCAACGTGAATGAATTCGTTCTAATTTCTTAAGTTCAAATGTAGATTAACAGGAGCCGTGATTGAGGACCTATGGACATGTAACTTCAAGCTCCAATAAATTGAATAATTTATCAAACTCTTTAATATAATTAATACGATCTATTATTTCCAAGTGATTCCACTAAAGACTTGGAATTGCACTCTTGTCATTACAATATATTTTACTCTAAAAATCAAGATAGTCCATTGATATAATCACTACATGCAACTTGATCCTCCAATGATTGATTTGTAACTAGAGCTAGGAATAATTACCGTTTTGCCCCTCTAATTACTTTTTTTATCCTTAAGTTCCATTAGTTCACTAGTAAACAGTTGATTTATGAACTTATTCATAAATCAGAGCGCTCTACTGTTCAGTTCCAGAACTAACACTTAAGGGAATCAATATTCCAGCTTCTCGCAAGAAGGGTTGAATTCCATATCTGTAGAACACATTCCCAGCCATTTATCTCAACGGATCTTCAAGACATAAGTTTTAGGCTCGACATGGTTACGGGCCATTACCTATGAGTCAAAAGAACTCGTTAACATAAACAGGAGTTTATGCCTACTCAGGATTTAGATCAATTCGCATATGATCATCAGTTGACATGTTCTATAACCATAATATCAACGGTATCTTATTTATGCTTCTAGATCATGTCTGGTCCAGTCCTATGTAATCGAATTACACAAAGTACCTCCACCTTCGATGTCTCTACATCAGTAATTCGGATAAAAAATTACTACATTGTAAATGTTACGTGGACTGTACTAGTAGTGTTTAGTTAAAGATCCCAACTTTAACTCACTACGGACTTTTTAGTCTATTAGATATAACTTTAATCCTCCAGTATAACATATATACTTAAGTTATAGCCTCTTTAATAGGCTTGGAATTTTCTGATGTTTATATTATGCAATAAATGCATAATCTAAATGATTATATGAAAAATAAATTTCAAATTTATTTCATTTAAAGAATGTCAAATACATGCTTTAAGAGCATCATACCTAACAATCTCCCACTTGCTCTAAAGTATGGAGATATATCTCTCAAACCCATTCGCTCCAAATGTGCTTCAAACGATTTTGAAGGCACGATTTGGTAATTGCCTTTTAGCTGCTTCACAAGCTGCTATTCAGTTTATATGGTCATATAGTAAAGAGTTGTTTCAAATAACAACTATGCCATCAAGAGTGAATATTGATCAAGATGTCGACTTTCGACTTCCTTTGACTAAAAGTCAAAATCAATTATCCTACAAGGTTCAGGTCTTCACCTGAATACAAGAGCATATAATCCATTGATCTATTAGGACACTTGAGAATACGTTTCACTCGAACTCCTCGTTTTTAACGACAGATGATATCCTACGTCATTCCCAATGAGATGGACATCATCGATATAAACTACTAAAAGGACCACTTTCTTTTCTTTGATATACTTGTATACAAGGTTTATCAATGATTTTTCTCGAATCAGTAGACTTTGATCGTTTCATCAAACCTTAGATTCCAGGACTTACATGCTGGCTTAAGTCTACAAATGGACTTTTGCAGCTAACAGACTTTATGTTCTTGGCCTTGATAAACGAACCCTTCTGGTTGCACCTTATAAATGCTCTCCTTAAGATAGCTATTCAAAAAAGTTGTCTTGACATCCAATTTTCATATCATATAATAAATGTTGGATGTGATGAATAAGAGGATGTGTATGGAATTAAGCTTAGCAACATGTGAGAAAATTTCTTCATGGTCAACACCCTATTTTCAGGTGTAACCCCTTTGCTATCAGCCTAACCTTTTGAAAGCCTTTACTTTCTCGTACATACCTCTCTTATTCTTATAGATCCAATCATATCATATATGTTTGATATCATCGTGTGGATCTACAAGTTTTCCAGACATAACAGGGTTTATCGCATCTTGTTCTCATCATGATTGTAGAAGGTGAGTAGTCTAACTACTCTCCCACTATGATGATGTACCAGGATGTTCTAATCAGGAATTGTGGTCTTTTAATGAGGTAATTCATCAATAGTTAACTGAGGTGTGCCGATCTCATCAGCTCAAATTTCTTCCAATATTATTTAGCTATGAGGTTTAAAGTTTGTTATCTATCTTTCCTCAATAAAAGTGATATTCGTCGATACGAATCCTCTTTTATCTTGGGTACTACGAAATCATCAACTTCTAGCTTCGAGTAGTTTGCCTAGAAACGGACACACTTCAGACCACAGTTTCAACTTTTCAGTCCTTCCTTTCAGCACGTGTGCTAGACACCCACATAAGTGAAAGTATTGTAAACTAACTTTACAACCATTCCACAACTCTATGGGAGTCTTGACTTGTTTGTTGTTACATTCAAAATGTAGATTGCGGTTTCTAGTGCCTATCACAAGAAAAACATTGGTAATGAGGAGTATAGTTCATTATTGATCCAACCATTTCTAAGAAACTTCTATTGTAGAGTTTCAGGTGTTGTGAGTTGGATTGAATTCCATGCTCCAGTGAATAGTCCTTTGAATTCGTAATCAAAGTTTTCTCTTCCTTGATCTTATCAAAGAGTTTTGAGTGATCTACCTAAATGTTTTTCAACATCTCTAGGAATTCTTTAATCTTTCCAGAATATTCTGATTTCTTTTGCTTTAGGGTAAACATGAAGAGTGTTGACTTTCAACTCTCTCAAAGGACATTCATTTACTAGCATGTTTATCCTATCCAGGTTAGTATGTACTAACCTTAGATGCCAAAGATATGTGTTATCACTCTTAGAAGTTTTAGAATGCATGATTGATCAATAATTTGCTGCCTAAAATAATTCATAAATTATTTATCGATTATTTCTGACATTTACAGTCCATGTTCAATGTTTGCATCATAACCATTTTATGAAATAACAATCTTATTATCATAAAAAGTAAAATAACAATCTTATTCATGCAATCATAATTGAGAAATCAAATTTCTAGAAAAGTTTAGGAATAAAGTTTACATTGTTCAAAACAATGAATCTATTCCTAAATTCTAAGTAGACTATTCATATGGTCTTTACAAAAAATGATCGCCCATTTTCCAACATTCATTGTGACATTCCATTTGACAAGTCCCTTTGAAGAACCAAACAAGAACAAATACGATTAGTGGTCTCTGATTTAAATATTCAGAATGACAAATCATTTTCCACTAATAAGTTTCAAAAAACCAGTAAATCAAATTTACCTTTTCGTTTTGATCTTCTTATCGCAGAGATACCTTTTATAGTTTCTCTTTCAATGCCCATGAACTCCATAATGAAAACATTTTCTCTTATGGATTTTGTTCATGGAGTTGTTCTTATTTCACTTGCCCTAGGATGCTCATAGCTTCCTCGTGTCCTGACTCAGACCAATATTTCGCCCTCTTCCTCTTTTTGTTCTTAACGGTAGAGGAAGACAAACCTTGCTTGACAACGTTTGCCTCATACTTTTTAGCCTTATGTTTAAATATGGCTTCAAAAGTCTGCAATTCGTTTTAGCAATTTAGTCATGCTATAAACCAACTTATTCCTAGTATAGTTGGGTGTGAACGCAGAAAAGTCTGGCATGAGTGACCCAATAATTACACTAATTTGAGTCATCTCTTTAATGGTGGCCTCTTGTATTGCCGCCTTGTGCACAATTTTGATCATGTCAAGTACATAATCTCTGACCGAAGTGTCCTTCTTAAACTTAGCCTTCAAGAATCTACGAGGCGATTCATGTCGACTTTTTTCAGAAGGTTTGCTAAACATGACTTGTAAAGATTCTCATAACTCGTATGAGTTCTCCATGTACTAATGTTTCTTCTTAAGAACAACATTCACGGAAGCAAGCATGTAGCAACGCACCTTACTGTTGGTTCGGATCCAACTATCATATTTATTTCATACGGCACGAGAAGCACTAGCTAGAGGTTCTGGAGGACAATCCTCTGTGAGAACGAACTCTTGATTCTCACAAATCATTCGTATGCTAATATTGGATTTTCAAATTAACGTAATTACGTTCCCCAATTAGTTTTTTTTTTTTTTTTTCGAGAGTAAACCAACAAATGAGTTTATAATAGACATAATTATTGAATAAATAAATAAATTGAAATTCGATCATACATTCATAATAAACATCATATTTCGGAATAGTAAACGTGATGCATGAATGCAACTCTTAAGAAAAATACATAAAGCAATTTACTAATCCGCGATAAAATAATTTAGCTACTAATATGCTGCCGTAGGGTCGATCATATTAATACTAAATTAAGTTCGAGACAGTCTCAAATTAATAAGTGAACTAAAATATCTCATATTCATTTTTCACTATTAATTGCCGCATTATTTGGTCAACATGTATTCAACTAACTTAAATACATGTTTATGAGTGCAACCTATTGTTTCAGATTTTATGACTTAACTTAGACTTGTCACCGTAGGGTAGATCAAGCTAAAATACATCAATAAATCCTATCTCAAGGAAGTTTAATCTTGTTATTGACATAGGTAAGACACCTTCCGTAGGGAGGATGCAATCTAGGCACCGCGAGGCGCTACCTAAATCTCACTTTATTAAATTAACAATAGAGACCGTAGGACATATCGACATATATCCTTCTCCCACTCAATAATTTTAAAACATGTGTTTTATCTAAATAAATATTTATGTTTTAATAATCTACATTAACATTACTAGATTTTTAATCTCTAAGCTAATTTAGGATTAAAATCCAATCTAATTGGGTCTAATTTATTATGTAGATTATCTTCCAATCTAATTGGACATTTGGTGATCTTAGACTATCTAAGTTGAGATGGGACCTAAAATTAATAATTATCCAATCAAATTGGACTTCGGTTCCTTTAGACATTCTAACTAGGCTAACTTTTAGGTGAACCCTTATTAATTTTTATCAAATTCAAGAATCACCTAATTTTAAATAATGCTCATATGTTTAACAATTAAACTAATTCATTATTTAAATAAATTTGTTTTCATAAAACAATTATACGCGCATGCATAAAAACATATATATATCGAATATAAATCTATATGTGATGCATGAACATAATAAAGCGATTGTGGGTATCATGAATGACATGTAATATGCATGAACATGCTACCAATCATAACATAAGCATATATAAAAATGACGGGTCGGGTGTTTTTGAGTATTTCTAAAATTACAACCCATAAGGAGAAAAAAAAAATGGACCTAATTATTTCAACAATAGATTCATTTACAGATCTTCATCTTCAGGTCAATTCTTGTAATCTTCTCCATCAAGCCCAAATTGCAAAGTGCACCAAACCCAAACTGATTAAGTTCTAAACTTAATTATAAGACCCACAATTCAAAATTGTGCTAATAGCCCAAATCAAACAATTTTGATTAAGTTCTAAACTTAATTTTTAGATTTACAATTGAATTACACACATAGTCAAACCAAGGTCAATTTAACAAATTGACCCTCCACCCAATCAACTATGGGTTACTTCAGAAAATTGGTACAACAGTGGGACAATCCCACATCTAATAGTTAGATGTTCTGGCCGTGAGACTATCCCATGACCATTATTATTAAAATTTCTTTAATCGAAATTTAGAGTCCAATTAATAACTTCTCATGATTGAAAACACGTTTCCATCACATGGAAATTTTCATGCATGTGAAAACTTTTAATTAGTAATACCAAATTTAGAGAGGGCCGTATCATTGTTAATTTGTAATCAGGCCACTAGAAATTCATTGGCCCAAAGTGTATTGGATCAACTGCCGGCTAGTACGGTTCTTTCGGATCTCAGATGTCAAGAATTATTAGAAGCGGAAAAAGAGATGATTTGCAATTGTCACCAATTCTGATTCTCATTCTTCACATCTTCGGATTTTGCCGACTAATCTAATGATTACAATAAATCCTATGCCCAAAAATTTGGCTTACAATAGATCTAGGAATAAAATAACAATTATAGAATCCTAACCCAAAAACACCAAATTCGACCCTTAAATAAAAACATTCATCCATACAAGATTTAAACAATTTAAATATGCATATACCCACAATCAATTAAAATAAAATCGTTATGGACCGCTCTGATACCAATTGTTGGTGTTTTACCCAATCGGATCCGAACTATTCGACCCAACGAGTAAACAGGATCGAACTAATTCGACCCAATTGCGGAATTTGGTGGGATTTATGTTCCCAGTATATTTCAAAAATAACTAACATAAAAACGAGGATCCCATAAACGATAATTATTTTAATTATGCATAAGAAAAAAATAGAAAACTTACACAAAGCTTCCCGTCCTTCGTTCTTTTGGTTGAACTTTTGGCTTCATGCTTTTCTTGAGTTTGATGAACAAACGTCTTTGATCTTTTTCACCATTGATATCAACCACGTTCTCCTTCTACTAGGTGTGTGGGCACCAACTTAAGAGAATCGAACTTTTCATTAACGTTGTAGAGATCAAAACAAGAGGTGGCTTTTGTATGTTTAGGGTTGAAGAACTTTTTCTTCTTTTGAGTGTAATCTTAATGATTTCATAAATCAATAATCTTCTTTTTTTAAGATCTATATCTCATATGTATATTTATAGATATGGGAGGAGTTAAACTCCTACCATAACTCACTCAAAGTTTCCTACTAGGAAAATAACTCTTCTTTCTCTTACCTTAAGAGAGTTATTAATTAAATACAACTCTTGTAAGTAATTAAAACATACATAAATATATTTATATATATAATTTCGAAAATTACATATAAAAATATATAATTTTTCCTTTTTTTTATTATATAAATATATCATATATATTTACATAGTAAATAATGAATTTCTACAATTAGAAATTCCATAAATGCCAATGTTTCCTTTTTCTTGAATCTAGTATTCAATTTCGATTAGATTCAATTCAATAATTAAATCTAATGTAACTAATCATGATTTTTTCTAATTAACTAATTCTAAATTAGTTAATTAAATATCATCTAATTAGTTCGGAGTTTCTATTTTGGGAAACTATTTCCAAAATTCAACGTGAATGAATTCGTTCTAATTTCTTAAGTTCAAATGTAGATTAATACGATCTATTAATTCCAAGTGATTCCACTAAAGATTTGGAATTGCACTCTTGTCATTACAATATATTTTACTCTAAAGATCAAGATAGTCCGTTGATATAATCACTACATGCAACTTGATCCTCCAATGATTGATTCGTAACTAGAGATAGGAATAATTACCATTTTGCCCCTCTAATTACTTTTTTTATCCTTAAGTTCCATTAGTTCACTAGTAAACAGTTGATTTATGAACTGATAGAATAGTGTCCGGCAAGCCAACTGTATGGCTGCCATTTATTGTAATAAATAAAGGAACTATTCAATTTAGATTAATAAATGCATCTTTATTATATGGTCATCTTTATCTTATGTAATAATTATCTACGCATAAGGATATAAGTCCTTAGATCACAAGGCTATGGGACAACCCGTGGACTGATCTCCAAGGCCGTGATCTAGAACATATTCAAGAGTCGTAGAATCCAATCGAGATGGGACATCATTGGATTCGGTTAGACTCTCACTAATGTATATACTCCGATGAACTGGAGGACGCTGGGGTCCACGAGCGTGACTGGGATAGTCGATACACATACGTGGGTGGCTTGCTGGGATGGCAAGTGCACTGAATACCCCAATTAGGAAATAACTCATCATGGAAGCGGTAGTCGCATATCGGAGTTGAAGTTATTCCAATTTACAACAGTATACGAGGAATGATCCCCAAACACTTGAGGTGATAGGGTTTATCTGATGCGAGAACGTCTATACTTAGATGTGAATTCCGACCGACAGGAGATCGCCAGAAAGTCTCTGTGGATTCACGTTGGGTATAGAGGAACTCGTATGCAGGTTCATATCATCAACAAAGGATCCATTGACCCGACTTGATAGGTTGGGAAATTCTCCTATGGATTTATGTGAGAAATTAATTCTGGTAAAATCCTTGGCCAAGGTATCTGACGGCTTTATGAAAGCAGCTCATAAAGATTAAGTCAAAGAGAATTATTTCGAGATCAGAATGCATAAAGTCAAAACAGAATAAAAGGGAACCGATGAAAAATCCATGCCCTTAAGTATTGACTGGGAGATCGATCGACGGAGAGATTATAGCGTATATGGAAATTGTAAATGATTAAAAGGTTCATTGAATTAATTCACCAGTGATTGGGCTCCATGGGCTTGTGGCCAGACATCGACCGTGGAGTGTGGGAGAATTCCCAAATTAGCAGGGGTGCTAATTTTGGAATGATCAATCGACAGAGTGTTCGATTGATTTAAAAGTATTTAATACTCGAGTAATTAAATAAATATTTAATTGCAACTCACGGCCAATTATGTGGTGAACCTACGGGGGCATACACAATACACATGAAGCGAAAGCGAGGAAATGAAGAACAACTGAGTTAACTAAATCGACTGGGTCGATTGGGGTGACTGTGTCGACTGGGTCGACCCAATTGGAGCGAAAGTGATCCAATTGGAATTGGATCAAGACTGGAAATTAAATTGGAATTTAATTTGTGAGTTAGTTAATTAAATTGGATTTAATTAATAATGAGAATATTTAATTAAATAGACTTAGAGTCTAATTTAATTAAATGAGAAAGAAATAAATTAATTGGGCTATTTAATTGGGAATTAAATAAAGACCCAATTAATTATATCAAGTATGGTCCATGAATTAATTAGAAGACTTAGTCTTCCAATTAAAAGGGCCATGGCCCATGTAGGAGAATTAGAAGACTTGGGAGTCCTAATCCTCCTAGGATTAGGATGATGAGATTCCTATAAGTAGGAGACCTAAGGTCATATCTCACACACTAATTAAGAGCCAAAAAGCCAAGTCAAGAAAATTCTCTCCCTCTCTCCCTAGTGATCGGCCGAACCATCTCTTCCTTTTGGAAGAATTTTTCGATCACGTTCTCGTTCCAATCTTGTTCTCTAATCCTGGATATTAATATATCCTATGTTCTACCCGATTAGGATATATTATATTTCGTGATATTGTGGTGTATCAATTCGTAGAGGCACAACACGTGGGGCGCTACAACAAAGCTTGGATCGACTTCTACCGAGGGAAGAAAAGCACGACTTTGCTAATTACCAGGATTTGCTAGGAGACAGGTATAATTTGGATCTAATTATCCTTGTCGTTTTTATATTCATATATATATACAACCAGTTTAGTATCCTGGCAAGATTCCGTAAGAGGTCCTTAAAATTTTGTTTTCCGCTGTGCTAAGGGCTGTTTATCTTACCGAATCCAAACATGAACTTATTCATAAATCAGAGCGCTCTACTGTTCAGTTCCAGAACTAACACTTAAGGGAATCAATATTCCAGCTTCTCGCAATAAGGGTTGGATTCCATATCTGTAGAACACATTCCCAGCCATTTATCTCAACGGATCTTCAAGACATAAGTTTTAGGCTCGACATGGTTACGTGCCATTACCTATGAGTCAAAAGAACTCGTTAACATAAACAGGAGTTTATGCCTACTCAGGATTTAGATCAATTCGCATATGATCATCAGTTGACATGTTCTATAACCATAATATCAACGGTATCTTATTTATGCTTCTAGATCATGTCTGGTCCAGTCCTATGTAATCGAATTACACAAAGTACCTCCACCTTCGATGTCTCCACATCAGTAATTCGGATAAAAAATAACTACATTGTAAATGTTTCGTGGACCGTACTAGTAGTGTTTAGTTAAAGATCTCAACTTTAACTCACTACGAACTTTTTAGTCTATTAAATATAACTTTAATCCTCCAGTATAACATATATACTTAAGTTATAGCCTCTTTAATAGACTTGGAATCTTCTGATGTTTATATTATGCAATAAATGCATAATCTAAATGATTATATGAAAAATAAATTTCAAATTTATTTATTTATTTCATTTAAAGAATGTCAAATACATGCTTTAAGAGCATCATACCTAACACTTGAGTGTTCCAATCTTTAGGGAATATCATTTTTGTGGATCATTCTCGTATAAAATGGACTAAGAATGTGAGGCTTGTTTATTTTATTAATCCTAGGGACCTCCTGCATTCGGCTTTTTATGGCGGTGGATCACCTTTGTACGAACTTTGTTCCCCCTTTGTGTCTTAACTAATGAAATATTGATTTATTAAAAAGAAAAAGTAAAAGTGTCAAGCGAGCCTAACTAGTGACTAACTTGAACCTATATTATTAATAAATAATTATAATTTCTATAAAAAAAAGCCTAAACCCACACACACACGCGTACCTCAGACCAGAGATCGGAAAATTCTTGCATAGACCTGGTCTATGAGCTTTTCATAGACCTTGTGATTGTAAATGCACCACATCATACATTGTGCGAGCATGACATCATCAAAATGTATTATGTGGTGCATTTACAATCACAAGGTCTACCACTAAGTTCTTAGACCTGGTCTATGTAAGAATTTTCCCGAGAGACCACCACTCTCCGGTGGCTGTTCGCCGGATAAAGTTTGGGGGTTTTATTTGTCTTGTCGTTGCGAACACACACGTATAAACAATTTAAGTTTTCATTCATTAAATCTCACGAATTGTTCCTAGAAAATCCAAATCGCGCAACTCCCATTCTTCTCTAATTTCAATTTGCGATTTCTGATTCGTTACTCCACCAAATCAAGATATTCTTGCGCCATTAGAACCCCCTGGACCTTGGCTACAATCCCCATGGATTGATTTCAGTTGCCGCAGCTGTCCGACCTCCTCTCGGAGGGGCGGCGCATTTTGCATAAATCCTAGTTTTTTTTTTTGTTCTTGCTGTTTTAAATGTGTTTGTTGCTTAATTACAGCTCCTTGCCACTCGAATTTACCACAGGTATCATCAATTTCAAGTGTACCGGGTTTATTTTTGTTGAATTGAAGCTCTTTGTTCACGCCAAACTCTTCTTCAATGGCTACCAATGGCAACAACTGCTCATTCGGGCTTTGGACTAGCCCAGCCCGTTTGGGGGTGGGTTGAGGGGTGTTTGGTTACGGATGTTTGTGGTGTGTGGTTTGGACTAAACTTAGAAGTAATTTTGAAGATATGGGTTTATTTTGTCAAATCGAAATATTGTGGAATAGAATTATTAATCTACATAAGTAATGACATCAATTTTGCAATAATTCAAATTGATTTAACTGCCACATCACCCACTTAACAGTAATTTTTAACGGCGGTACCAAATATGAATAAATTTATTAAATTATGGTACCAAATGTGTCGACCTGAATTTTTATGGTACCACAAGTTATAATCGATATAAAGTTTAGTACCACAAGTACAATTCTCTCGAAGAAAAAAAGTGGAATTAATTGCGGCTCGGAGCCCTGTCATTGGAGACGACCAGGCAGGGCTAGGGGCAGGGGCAGCTCCAAGGCTCCGGAACCCTAGCCCTGCCCCTACCATTGGAGACGGCCTTATTTATTTTTGGTTTCCCAAGGGTTTAATCCCTTAGCGCGTCAGACACATTAAGTGGAAACCTCTCCCAACAGGGATTCAAACCTAGGTTCGCTACTTTGTAGTGTCCATTCCACTAGACCAATCACCTTTTGGTGGAGATGACCTTATGGGCTCAAGTTGAAGATGCACTAGACAACATCCAACTACATGATACTAGGGCCGTCAATGGGGCAGATTCCAATCCGAATTCGATTCGAATTCGGCTCGATTTATTAAGATTTTGATCCAATTATAAAGATTCGTAATTCGAATTACGTGGAGCGAATAAGAATTTATGTCGATCCGAACCATTAGAGATACATATCCAACAATAAATAAAAGAACTATATATATGCATAATGTTTTATTAAAATAAGTAACATTAATAATATTTTATCATAGGTTAAGACGATAATAGCTAATTATTTATTAATAATTACATTTTTATGCATATTTTCATCCAAAAATATGAATAATAGTTAAGAAATTAGATGAAACTATAAAGTTATCAAACATGTTTTAGTAAAAAATATTGGTATAAATTTTGAAAATGAAGATTTTATTGAATCCAAAAAATATTTAATGTCCGATCGAATCCGAACCAAGATGGAGTTGAGAAATCTAGATCTGAGTGAGATCCGAATCCGATTATATAAATAAATTTTGATATGGATTGAACCTTATCCGATCCGAACACGACCCATTGACATCCCTACATAATACATTTATGATAAAAAGTCTGAACTATGTTTGAAGCATTAAACAAAATCCGTCTACATGTTTGTCGAGCTTGAGTAAGCGAAACCAAATGCATGAAGTCCATCTAGGAAGCCCGAAAAATATACATCTAAAATACGAAGCCTAAAAATGTTGAGCTTGTCATGCTTGAATCAACAAATGATATGAGGTTTCGTTTCACGAAATAAGAATTCAAGTTCAACTAGATTTAAATCCAACTCATAAGTCTAATTGACAGCATGTGATGATGATAACACTTTCAATTCTCAACCACTGCACTTCAGGTAAAAACATCAAAGCTCTCTTTTTCCATGCCGTAAACAAGTAATGACCTAGGTAACTAAGTTGTGGAGCGTGTGCGCGAAAGTGTGAGTTACTGTAAATTTCAAGTATGAGAGCGTGAATAGAACGTCTATAAAAAATATTTTTTAAGAGATATAAAATAATTAAATAACATATCACAATAGAAAAAATAACATCACAAAAGTACAAAATTATCAGTATTACCATTTCAAATAACTAAGATATATGATTTCGTTCAGTTAAATTACTACATATCATTACAATCAAATAAGTTTCATTACAATTGGTAGCATAAGTTCCATAATCAATATAGTCAAAGACTAATAGTGCTAGTGTTACAAGTTTATCATACGTGCTTTCAGGGGCGGATCCAGGATTCAAGAGTCGAGGGGGCCGAAACTTATTATTAACAAAAAATATATATTTAAATAATAATATTCAATCTATTTTTTACTCTATAAACAATTTTTTTTTCTTATATTGAAATTAAGAAGAATACTTTGTAGGGTCTCTGATTTAATTTTCATAAAATTATATCAAGATTTTCAATTAAACGTTATAGTTAGTTAGTTAAGACAAAAATATTAACTAAATCTTGATAAGTGTATTATGTGTATAATTAATTTTTTGCAATTGGACTTTTAAAGAGGACAACAAAAATCAATGCAAATAAATAAATATATTATGTAATAAGGGTTGTAGATCCACCCCTGCGTGCTTTACCACCCACTTTTGTTAGTGCCTGCATAAAAAAACCAACAAAAATATACACACCTTCTATTTGTTTTAGTTTCCATCCCAAACAATATCAACACGCCGACTTCCGTCCCGTAATTGAATTGACATGGGAAAAAAAAATCGTTCTTAACTAATTATAAATATTTATTATTTATTAATTCAAAAAAAATGCAAAAAAAATTCCTAATGAACAGAGATAGGATTTTTTTTTCTCAAAATCGCACGGGAATTTCAAAAATCCATATTATTTTTCTCAAAAAAAAAAAATTAATGGCAATTTACTTCCATGTGATATTCCTAATGTTCAATTTATCTCCCTGTGTTTATGACAATGTGGCAGTTTACCCCCTTGTGTTGTGATAAATGTGACAATTTACCTTATGTACTATAAAATCAGTATTAACTTGTGGCTCTAATGTGTACACATATACTCATTTTTACAAAAATAATTTGTTTTATTTTTTTTCAACACTATTTTACGAATTTTTATATAATTCTCAACTTTAAAATTTATAATACGCGCCTTTTGTAAGTATAATACGAGATCCTTTGTTTAAAAAAATCGCGCTTTAAAATCAGGTAAGACGCGCACTTCTTGTAAAGAGTGTGCGCTCTAACAACAACAAATTCGCGAATTTAGTAGCGAATTTTGGTTTTGCGCTCTAGAGCGCGAATTGAGAGCGCGCAGAAAGATGAACCCCTCGAATTTAGTCACCTAGGTAATGACACAATATTTGATCTACCCTCATCAAAACCAATTTAATCGATAAATTAAACACAGTTCCCATAAAAGAAACTCAAAAAACCCCTATTACTTCTCTATTTGATCAACATTCGAGTAATGTCGTTAAATAACTATACACCTTGAATTAACTAGTTTACTCTATATTTTCTTAAAACTCTCTCATATGAGACCGTTATTCCAAAACATGCGGTCAATACTGCTAGAACAACATCTGTAGTTCAAGTCAATTCATTCACCGGTGAAACACAAAAAAAACATGCATAATCATCGTTAAGACCATCATATATTGATACTAAATGTTTCACATGAGTCGAAAATTATAGTTAAGTTCACCTTATAAGAAACCGTGTAAGACCAACTCCAACTACCCATGCTCAAAATTTAAGAAATAAGTTTTTTCCAAGGAACTCTTAATAGCTTGTTTGGTTGTATGGAAAGTGAGGGAAAATTGTAGGAAAATGAAAAAGAAAGGAAAAGAAAAGAAAAGAAAAAGAAAGTCATTTTCCTCTACATGTTTGGTTGTCAGAAAAATTATTTTCTTGCAGATGTTTGGTTGTCAAGAAAGTTTAGAAAAAGAAGTAATATTTTTTATCTATTATATGATTAAAATCTTTAACTTTTTCTTTGGTTGGGATTTATGTAAAATTTACTTGATATTGTCTTTTGCAATTTATACTTTTCTCGTTTCAAGATAAAAATTACATTTTCTTTGGGTTGTTTGCGTCTGAAATGGGTGTTTTTGCGATATTTTATGGGGGTATAATTGCTATTATGACTTGAGAGAGTATTTGTTTGCTAATAATAAATAAGCACAAAGGGAATTTTGGTAAAAAAAATCACAAATAGGAGGTTTTGATAGTTAGGCAAAGCACAATGGTTGTTTTGCAATTTACTCTAAAATTTTCCCAAGATTTTCCTAGTATTTCCCCATCAAATTGGTGGGGAAATTTTTTCTTCACAAAATTTTCCTGCAGGAAAGTTGAAGGAAAATAGTAACTTCCTTTCCTGCTATCCAAACAACAAGTGGGAGAAAAAAAAACTGACTTTCCTTCACTTTCCCTCACTTTCCCGACAACCAAACAATACCTAAATGTTTAAGTTTGGGTCAAGTGAAAAATGGTTATATGAAGGAAAGTACAACATTCTTTGTACTTGCTGGTAGTAATATAAAGTGGGAATCTTAAAATATATTCGATTGCTCAGTACAAAGTAAAAAATGAAAATGTATAACACTGTTTACCTCTTAAATTTTAAAATAAGAGCGCTGAATTTAAGGGAGATTCCCTAAACGGACACAACTCAATTCATATGATGAATTCTAACATCATACTTGCCGAGGACTGATCGAATTAACCAACCAAAGTTAGCTTTCATCATTATGTATTGAATAGATGCAAAAGCATCCATTATGGCTCCAAAAGTTAATAGGAATAACTGGCAATTCCAAAGTATTCCATAGATTTTTCAACCCATAATTTAGAAGTAGTTTTATTTCCATACCAAATATCACATAAAACGTCTTATTATTCGAACACTGCACCATTTTGAAATCAAACTCAACCAGCATTCAGAATTCCAATACTCATTCGCAATGTTTGACATCTCATGATGAATAGAAATTATATAACTTGTGGTAAAACAATAGTAAACTGCTGCATTCAATCAAGAAAACACAACATATATTTTAGTCTTACCAAATATGCATTCAAACATAAGATGAATAAGAAGCAACAATTAGTCTCGAATCAGCCATAACAGTACCCGTATGACGACTACAAATTTCCAAAGTCATCATCCATATAATTAATCAAGTGAAACATAGCAAAGTTCTTCACTTCACTTGGGGTAAGAATCAGACTGAAATTTTAAATTCCGAAACCAAAAACTGCACGAATTCTGTGGAATATAAGATCTCTCCATCCTCTCTCGGTATTTTCCACCACAGTTGCATTACCGTATCTGTGTTATCAAAAATAATTTAAAATCAGAACTCCCAATAAGAAATATTGCATAATAAATAAATGAAAAAAGAAAGAACGAAATGCCAAAAAAAACCCTTGTACTTCGCCTAACTACCCAAAAAAAAGTGTCAATTTTACTAGTAAAAACCCCCTGTGCTAATTTTGATTAGGTAAACCCCCTTCCCAAGTCGAAATGACAAAATTATACCCCCCACCAAAGGATGCAAAAACACCCCTCTTAACCAAAAGAAATCAACAACCCCCCATGTTAACTTTGAAAATTGGCAATAACCCCCCTGTTCACTTAAAAAATTGGCGAAAACATCCCTATGATTTATGGAGGAATTTCAAATGATTTTTTTTGGCTATTAAAAAATAACATATGGGGGGTTTTTGCTAATAAAAATAACACAAGGGGGGGTTTGATAGTTAGGCAAAGCACAAGAGATGTTTTTGCATTTAGCTCAAAAAGAAACCGCGAGAAACCAACCTGTCTTCCTCTGGTACATCAGTGTGTATGAGCTTGACAACTGTCATTCCAGATTCAGGCTCATCAAATGTAAGGCGCACCTGCATAACGTCATCGGTATCTCCATAAGTAAATTGAAACAAACATTTGCTGAACTGACATGATAACAAATTCAAAAAGTGCAACTAGACGGAACAACATAGCATTACTTAATTTATCTACTATCACTCACTGATAAACACTTACGAAAAAACTCCAGAAAACACGCCATAAAAGAAGAGGCAAACTAAATGATTCACAAATTCAGCTAAAGAAGTGGGACTTAGTTTTGCTATAAAGCATTCTTCATCTCTCCATTATGACACTTGCTTATACTAAACGAACTCCAGAAAACACGCCATAAAAGAAGAGGCAAACTAAATGATTCACAAATTCAGCTAAAGAAATGGGACTTAGTTTTGCTATAAAGCATTCTTCATCTCTCCATTGTGACACTTGCTTATACTAAACGGAACATAACACGGCATTACTTAATCTATCTACTATCACTTGCTGATATTCACTTACAAAATAAATCTAGAAAACACGCCAATAAAGGAAGAGGCACCCTAAATGATTCAGAAATTCAACTAACTGGAACTTAGTTTTTCTATAAGGTATTCTTCATCTCTCCATTATCACCTGCTTATACTAACTTACCTAAGAATCTAATGAGGCCCGACGTACCTAACATTCTACTAAAAGACATACCATCTGATATTGAGATTACAGATAAAGAGCCATCAAGTATTTATTCCCAATCAATTTGCCCCTGGTCAACACTATCCAACATATCCCAAAGAAGAATCTAAGCCAGTAAACATGCACCCAAACGAGTCACTGTTTCACCCAAACACTAAAATAAATGCATCAAATCTTCAACATGTTAACCCCTAATTTATCATATTTTACAAAGTTCAACTAATTAGACTAGCCAAATCAAGAACTCAAGCAAAAATCCATATTGCAGATGTTATAATCACACAAAACCCAATAAGCTAATTTCCTTGGATTAATTTTCGTGGTCCATTTGATCTTCTTATGAATAAGAACATGAAAAACAATAATATTAACATGTCTATACTATCACAAAATCCACACATTATGTACAGAAAAATACAGATGCATTGTAGCCACAGCATAAGTTATTGAGTTCAATGATAGCTCAATATGTACCAAATCAAACAAGTGCATTTAAACAATTACACTCGCATTTTCAAGAACTCAAACAAACAAACTACATTGCAGATGTCTACTGATAGTACAAAACATTGTATTCATAAAAGAATGATTAAAACGAAACACGTAAAAAAATCTCACCGTAGATATAATCCCATCAGGCCAGCTCCCAAATCTCCAATTCTGAACAATCAATTTCCCCTCCTTCAACTCCACATTTTTCCCAGTAACAGAACCATCAAAAATACTAAACTCACCTCCAACTTCCTTGCTTATCCTCGCATTACTCTGCGTAAAACCCTTCCACCTATTCTCATCCATCAAAATCTCGTACAAATCCTTAGCTCGACAACTGAATTTCTCACTCATCGTTATCGTCTTAAACCCTTCCTTCTTCTTCTCCTCCTTCTTCTTAACACCACCACCAGAAACAACAGCAGCAGCAGTAGTGGTAGCAGAAGCAGAAGCAGACCCAGAAGCTGATTTCTTAGGAGCAACTTTTTTAACTTCCAATTCATCCTTTGCGGGCCCACCTTTCGCCATCGCATCAACAAATTCCCTAATTTTCTCAAACACAAATGGTTTCCCTTTCGCAATAAAGGCATCCTTCAACCTTTTCCCCACCGGCCCATCATCTTTAATAGTGATTCGAATCTCGGGATCCTCGCCGGCATTCTCATCGGCGATGTAAGGTACCTCAACCGAACCCTCAGTACTCAAAACGACAGCGTTTCCATCTGAATCTTTGGCTTCGGCTTCGTAAGAAAGAATTAAATGTAACTCGTAACCGGGTATTATTTTCCCTTTGCGGACATTGACGTAGGCTTCTCCTTCGAGTTTTTCGATGTTTTTGGTTTTGATGTGGAGACCGCCTTCGCCGGAAAGGAGGGTTTTGTTGCAGAGGAGGTTGGTTAGGTAATTACGGGACCATTCCAAGCAATTGGTTTCGGCCCAGTGCCAGTTATGGACGTTTGTGCCGTCGGGTCGGTCTTCGACGATCCAACGTCGGTCGCCTTCGCCCATTTTCGCCATTTTTTTCTCTCTCTCTTATTCTTTGTTTTTGTGTGTATGTGTGTGTGGAGGCATAGGGTTTGGGTGTTTTTTTTATGGGATGGAGGTCTAGAGGGTTCTTCTTCTAAAAGTGGAAGGGTCTAGAGACAATAATCACTTGTTTAGAGGAATTTATTTTTGAATAATTATTATTATTATTATTTTGGGGCTTTTGGAAGGATCTAGAACACTGAGTTGGATCGGTCGGGTCAGTAGCGAGTTACTCAGAGAGGATTGATTTGGGTTCTTGAATTGGATCATTTAACTCAAAACATAGTTCTCATTTCTTATAACTACTAATTCTCATTTTGCGTTTTCGCATGCATTAATTTTTTTTTTAAGTACAAAATTAAGAATTTTTTATAGGGATAAAATAAAAGTTAAATTTTATTTAAAGAATATAATAAAATAAATAAAAAAGTTAAAAAATTACATAGTTAATTTAAATATTAAAAACAAAACAGAAATGTCAAAAAATTAGTATAACATGCTACACCATCATAAATAACTAGTAAAATTCAATGTCCTATTTTTTACTATAATGTGCTAAATTGCTATATATATATATATATATATATATATATATATATATATATATATATATATATATATATATATATATATATATATATATTGTGCTCAAGACTTGTTGGCATCCAGTTGAAAAAAAAAAATAAACTTGTCGGCATCCCTAATTTTGACATGTTATATTTACTTTATAAAAGAGTTCAAGGTCGGATAAAAGTCCATTTATAATTATAATTATGAATCAATCTAATCTAAGTAGGGTTTTCACTTTTCACTACATAATAGTTTTTCTTTTTGGAACAGCAGGTTGAGTTCTTTCTTTTATTCTTTTGATAAAGGAAAGTCATTTAGCAAAACACAAATCTCAAATTTTTTTTTTTTTTTTGGAGAAACAATCTCAAAATAGTTGGATACATCTGTTTAAAGGAGCCCCCATCCATAGATTAAAATTTCCATTTTTTCCATCGAAAACATAGAAAAGTTTCCGTTTTTGAATCAAGCGAAACGAAAACAAGATGTAATTCCAAAACTATTTGTTTGCTTTAAACTCTATTATTTTTCTAAATTTAATAATTTTTTTTATAACTTTTTCTTAGTGTTTCCGAAACATTTCCGAAAAGTCTAGAAAAGTTTCCAATATTTGATTGACCAAAACATACACTCGAAACGAATTTTGATCCATGCCCCCATCACTAAATACATAAACAGAATTAAAGAGACAAATGAACAAAACCATTCCATGTATGAAGTTTGGTCCATTTAGCGAAGAAATGGTCTGCATATTGAGTAACACTTTGGCCCGTATTGCATGCTAGATTACCAGAACAGTTTAAAAGTTTAAGATAAAATGTGATTCAAAATGCCATCACCAAGAATAAATAGAGTCCATAAGATGTATATTCCAAAACAGTTCAAACCTATAATGACAATCAAAGAAGGTTTATCAAATAGTATATTTAGAATTAAAATGTTTTTCTGCATCAAATAGACCTTGTAATTTTCGCACTAAAATTTAAGAACCAAACATAATCCGAGTATTTGTTGCCATAGGAACGAAGGAGAAACGTCATTTCTCCATTTTCTACTTAAATTTATGGTAATATAGGCAAAATATAACTACACCCGGAATTCAGCTTACATAAGAACTTGCTAGAACTGAAATCACCTCAGCCGCCAAACAATACAATACATTAAGCAAGACAAATCCAAAAGGATTTAAGAAATGTTGTTGCAAATCTGATCATGTTGAGTGTATAAGGCCAATGTCCAAACTGAATCATCAACATAACAAACCTTCTAGAAGAAATTTATCATCGATAAATAAGATATAATCGTTCAGTGTGATGCATCGTAAAATGATCCATGGAAAAGTTAGACAAAGGATCACAAAATGATTCCAAAAACAAATACCTAAAAAATTTTGAGACCTATTAAGGCATGTATATGTATTCAAGGTGGAAATATTCATGAATAAAAGAGAACAAAGGATTTTGATGGAAGTCCTTATACAAAGACCAACTTTTATACCTGATAGAAATAAATAAAAACCCACTCAATAAACCAATTACAATACGGTGTTAAAACAATGGTCGTGACCATACATTAGAAAACGAAAATGAAAACGCAATAAAGCAATCACCGATTACCACTATAAAACTGTATTACAAATCTACAAGACCAAGACAAGCAGCTGTTAGAGCAGGAAAAACAAACAACACATCAACGAAAACCCAATGTAATACGTGTAGACTAATTTACGGAAGAATGAAACTGGCAACAGCATCATACCTTCAGTGCCATAATTCATTACGGAAGCAGAATCTTAATTGCAGACACCTTCCTGATAAAGGAAAAAGATAGAGGTCACAATAAAGATAAAATGCAGAAGTTCTGAGGGAAGGGAAATATGAAATATAAATAGATATTACTAATTATCTTATATCATAAAATTTGATCAATGACTAATCAATATTAAGCAGGGGTAAAATGGGCATTTCATTAAAAACATTGCGATGATGCTGTTAGAAAACTAACGGCTGGGAGAGTATATGCAAGGTGAAACTGAGAAGGTACTGGTAATTATTGAAACCTCATTGAATGTGTCTTTAATTTCACCTAACCTTAGAGAGTGTGTAGGTAATTATCCCATTAGATAATACTCACCTAAAGGCAACAAAACTAGGCAAATGCAAGGCCAGTTGAAGGTAGCAATAGACAAGTAATGATTCACATGTTGAGCAGCACAGACAGACTGAAAGATTCTGCGGGTAATTTCGAATATAACATTTTGTTAGAGCCGATTATTACTTCAAGAACTTCCCGCCTGTGTTGGGTCTCAACTGGCTGTAATACTCTGTGAAGTCCAGTCGAAAAGTAAGGAATTTCAAGTCAATATGTTGTTGTATGGGCAATTGTGAAATAAAACCCTCAAAAGCAGATGAATATTCCTTCCTAGTTGCATCTATATCTTGTCCCATATTTCGAAGAAATTCCCCTGCACGTTTTGTTAGGTCCTTCCTGCCTTCACCAAGCCATGAACCAGTGTCTGTGTTTCTGCAATATAAACGAAAAGCACAACGTATCATAATAACTTTCTCATCTAGTGTTTTATAGTGATCATAAGGAAAAAATAGAGAGAGAGAGAGAGGCTGCAGAAGAAATGAATACCTTGATTGCAATTCACTTATGCCTTCATATAGTCGATCTGCATGACTTCGAAATCGAAGTATGAGATCAAGTAAAGTAAAGAGGGTCTTATTAAGATTTTGGGACCGTTCCCCAAGGAGAGATTTCTCAACAATTGAGCAGAGGTACTTCTCATGTGCTCCTAGTAAATCATCAAGATCTTTAGCTACTTCCAATTCCTTTGAGAGATTGGACCATGACACCTCCAATACTTCAAACATAATGTAGTACTGCAGATTTGAAACAAAATGATTCATCTCATCCCACAGAACTTGACACTTTCTTGATGTCAATATCAACTGCAATTTAACATCACTTGGCAACTTAGTAAAGAAACGAGAAGTGACACAGTTCGGCTTCATGGTTTTCCAAACACCAATCAATGCATGTTCTACCCTTCGAAGCTTCCACAAAAAATTAAAGATTCTCAGATACCTAGACATAACAGATTCAGTAAAAATAGTGTTCAATGGAATTCTTGCATCATACTCTAATGAAAACACATCCCAGCCTCTATCCCCCTTGTTGTGCGGCATCATTTTCACCCTTAACCTATCAAGTATATCCGGATCATCGTACTGTGCATTCGATGATCTAACTGCACTTTCCAATAATCCAGCAAGCTTGAAGGTGCTTATAGTGTTAGCAGGCTCAGACAATTCTGGACCAACAATATCCATTAGGTATTGAACAAAATCACCTTGCCCAAGAAGTACATATCTCTTGATTGCAAGGCAATGTTCCTTGAACCTATACTGTTTATGCATTACATCGAGCAAATGCTTATCTATCCTTTTAGCGGCTTCCGTGACCAAAGATTCCAGTGCATTAGTGTCACCATAACCCAGACCACCTCTCCCAGTACTGGTCCCAGCTGCAGCTGCTGATTCAGTTGCAGCCTCAGCCCAACCTCGATCCTCACAACAAACTCGAAGGAAATTAATTGACTTCCCAGTCCTTAAGATGCGCCGAGCCAGAGACTGAGAGATGAAGGAGGGAAGCATAGCTGGATGGAGCCTATAACCCTCCCTCCAAAGAGACTCAGCTTTAACGGGTTGACTCAAGACAAAGAACTCTGCAAAAATATCCTCAAGCTCCCCTTCCAAAACCCAACTCCTCACCATTTCAAAAAGCGGGGAACACACCCGACGAAGTAGCTTCTTCATAAAATCATTTACAAGCGGATCACCATGTTGAGCATGCATATGAATTGCCCCAGCCATGGCCCCACCTTTTAAGACCTTACAACTATCGACTAAAACAGCCATTAGCCTCATCTTTACAATGGGTTCTGAAAACCAAACCGATAATCTCCTCAACGAGAGATAGTTCCCTGAGCTTGCATTTTCCGAGACTAAGGGAATTGGATTCATCGCCTGTGTTTCAAGCACAGCCAGCAACTTATAATACTCTGACAATTCATCCTGCAATGCAGCACAAAACGCCTGGCCAACTGTCCCCACATCCTCAGTAGGAAACCGATCCATACTCTCTGTTATATAACCCTTCACTTTCCTAAACAACCAGCCAAGCTCACAGAGTTTCCTCACCATAATCCTAGTACACCTCGGCACCTTAATTAGCTCGGGCAATACGTATGCATCCACTTTCTCATCAAACTTGACATACTTCCCATCAATCCCTTGACACGTATATAGCACATCTCTCACCAAAACCTCCTCAGAAACCTCATTTTCTTCCTTTATCAAGACCGCATATTCCCTATACGCCATATCGCGAATGTTCTCAGGGTCCTTGGCCACCATCAGTACGCCTCCATTCCATCCCTTTTCTATGCTCTCTCTCGCCCTTGAATCACTAAAATCTCTACTACTAATGTCAAGATTATCAAACAGCGTGGGCAGGCCACCTACATCAGCAGAAGTACTAGGCATTCTATTCGAAAGTATATTTTTCCTAACTTTTCGATCGTCCGAAATAGTTTTGAGCATGTAGAGCACGGCCCACTTATTTTTTATGCTGCCAGGTCCACTTTTGAGAGAGAATTTAGCATAAATATCGGCAAAAGCTAGGGCTTCGGAGGACTTACCAGTGGTGGCAAGGCGGCGCTTGATAGATTCAGCCATGGCGGAATCGTCTGCAGCAATTGAGAGCGTCATTCGACTCGAGAGGATGCGGAGGGAGTATTTGAGAGCTTGATTGTACTCTACTGTCTGTTGAGTAGAAAGGAAAGAAGGGTTAGGGTTTTGAGGGTTTGAGTGCGGGGAGGGATGCAATAAGCGGTGGACGAGCTCTTTCACCAGATCTACCACTCTTTGATCACCGTCTTCCATGGTGACGGCGGCGACGGCGGCAGTACGGCGGGGGAGACGGAGCGTGAGCGCGTGTGTGAGTTTTGGGGGTTTTGATTTTTGAGTTTTAATAATGGGCGGGGAAATGAAATGGTTTTACAAGGTTCTAAAATTCATATTCATATACTACTCGGGATAATACCGTTATTAAACCAAACTGAATCTGCTAATACCTAATTTTAACTCTCCAGAAAAAAAAAAAGAGAAAAAATATCTTATAATTCGAATATTGTCGTTGGATTCTATAATTCAAATTGGATTAATTATTTAAATACAATATTATAAAAATAAATAAATGTTAAATATATATCAAATTTATTTATAAATAAATAATAATTTAAAAGTAATTTGTTATAATATATACTAGTTGTTGGAATGAAGTGATTGATTGTTCAAAAATAATTATTCAAAATATAAACATCTCGTTGGAGTGCACAGTAAAAATTAGTGATGTATAACAATGTTGGTCCATTAAATTTTGAGCTTAAACACCAAAATTTAAGAAGTTTGTTTGAGATGACCTTACATGTACTAAAAAGTCTTTCATGCATATCGCCACTTCTGCAAAAGAAAAAAAAAAAAAAATAACAACCATATCATTTAACGGTGCCGGACGAAGGGCTTAACTGTCTGGTTGATAATTCAGGGACTATAGTAGTAAATGCCCCATATGGGTACTAAAGTATATTTAATCAAACATTAAATATCTAAAGTATATTTAATCCAAAAATCAAATATCTAAAAATACTCATACAATATTATTTAGATTTTTTTAGAAAACCAAATGCGCCTTTAACTGTTCAAAAAATGATTGAATGATGACTATGTTCGGCTCTGGTTATATAAAGAAAGAGAGAATTACTCAAAAGGTTTAGTCTAATTATAGGTACCACCTTCCATACTTGGAAAATAATACAAAATACATCATAGGCTCACATTCGTCTAAAAAAACTAACGGACTTATGTAAAATACCAAAATGCCCATCTTTTTATTACAAAAAAATACCTAAAAGAAATCTCATACATCAGGAGTGATTTCTGTAAAATTTTGTGCAGTAGACTTGCATATTTGCTTTTTTTTTTTTTTGCTCATACAGAGAAAGAAAAGAAGAAGCTCCTAGCTAAGGTCTTCTTCCAAGCAAGCACATGCACCGGGTGCCTCAATCAAAAAAGTCTTTGTCCCAATCTCCAACTGGTGACCCATCTTTGCCATGAGGTCAGCTACCGAATTAGCTGTGCGCCGAATATGATTAACTCTGATGTTCCACGGCTTCCTAATCAAAGCTCGACAATCCTCCAAAATATGTGCCAAAGGGTGATCCCCATTACTCTCCTTTGAGACCAAGTTGTAGATAACCTCCGAGTCCAGTTCAACTTCCACCTGTGGCAGTCTACGTTCCCAGCCCAAAGAGAGTCCCTCCCGAAGAGCAAGCAGCTCCACCAAATTAATAGAGCAATGTCCGATGTTCCAGCAAAAACCCAAGACCCAACTCCCATTAGCATCCCTTATAACACCACCAGCTGAGGCAGAGCTATTGTGAGCATAAAAGCTCCCATCCGTGTTCAATTTATACCACCCAAATGGCGGCCTAATCCAACGTTGTACGGTTGCAAGATCGGGCTTCTTCAAGGCTTTGAAAATTGTCTTTAAGATCCATGGCCAAAAGGCGAATTTTGAAAGCGGTTTCCCTAGTATGTTCCTCGGTGTTCTCGAAAACTTTTTTGTTACGGGCCTTCCATATGTGCCATATGGTGGAAAGGAATATGGTAGGCCAAGGACAATCCGGTAAAATCAGGTTGCAAAAATTATGTTTCAGATTTCGTTCGAACCAAAGGTCATTGTCAATCAAGGAGAAGGCGAGTGAGTCGGAAGGGGAAATAACCACCTCCCAAATATTTTGAGCTTTTGGACAATAATAGAAAATGTGGGCCAAATCCTCCCTATTCGTAGCACATCTAGGACAAAGATCATTAGGCGAAAAATGTCTATCAAATCTAAGAGCATTGGACATAAGGCTATTGTGAAAAAATAAGCCACACAAAGTATTTCAAACGATGGTGACAATGGAGTCTCCATATCCAACAAGGGTTGTCCGGTAGAGAGGCAATCGGGTTTATGTTTCTTAGTACTTTATAGGCACTGCTGCAAGTAAATTGGCCATTAGGGGAGCCGAACCAAATTCGAGTGTCCTTATAACCACTAAGAACAGGCGCAGGGGTCGACAGAATGCTAAGGGACACGGAAGAGGGAATGATCGTCCTAATGTTACTAAGGTCCCAAGATCCAGACGGGGTTAGCACGTCTGCTACTCGCAAGTCAAACTCCTCATCTCTAATTTCCCCCTCAATAATGTCACAAAGTTTATCTTTTCCTAACCACCTATCGAACCAAAAAGAAATATCACTACCATCTCCAATTCTCCATTTAATGGAATGGGCTACCTCTTTGATGCTACGCACCACCCCTTTCCATGTGGGAGAGTCGGTTCCTTTGGCATTATAATCAAGAATGTCAACACCCCGGAGATATTTTTTCCTAAAAATATCATTCCAAATAGAATGATGATTTTTAAGAGTTCTCCACCCCACTTTCGCTAAAAGGGAAATATTAGCTTTCCTAGCCTCCCTAAGGCCCAAACCCCCTTCTTTCTTACTACGAATCACTTTATGCCAACCCACAAGATGAGTTCTCCTCCTATTACTATCATTCGACCAAAGGAAAGACCTATTCATGCTATCAAGCCTATTACAAACTTGTGTAGGGAGCCACGTAGTTTGCATAATATAGGTGGGAATCGAAGAGGTAACGGATTGGATGAGAGTCGCCCTACCCGAGAGGCTAAGGTGTTTAGCCTTCCAAGCTGAGAGACGGTTTTGAATTTTTCAATGATCCCATTGAAAAGAGTGGTTTTGACACGCTCATGGTGGAGCGGAACACCAAGATACTTCCCAAGGTTATTAGTCCAACCAAAATTCGAAGTTCTAAGGACCTCCGATTTGGTCGATGGACAAGTATGGGGGCTGAAGTAAATTCTAGTTTTAGCTAGGTTGACATTAAGGCCCGAATGGGTGCAAAAAGACTCGAGAGTGGTTTTAATGGTGCTAGCGTCCCTTCTTGTGCTTTTGGAAAAAAGAAGAAGGTCATCCGCGAAGAAGAGATGCGAGAGAGCGGGACCATTTCTACAAACCGAAATGGGTTGCCACCTCCTTTCTCCCACGGCTTCATCAATCAAGTAACCAAGTCTCTCCATGCAAAGCACGAAGAGATAGGGCGATAGTGGGTCTCCCTGTCTAAGCCCACAATTAGGATGGATTGGGGGAAGGGGTTCTCCATTCCACAATATTTGCGGGTGCGAATTCCGGACACAATCAATGATGAGGTCAATGAGATCCCTAGGGAGATTAAAGAAATTGAGGGTTTGCTCAAGAAAGGACCAACTGACTCTATCGTAAGCTTTCTCAAGATCGATCTTAATAACCATCCCACCCGTTTTACCCTTGGACCGCCTAAGAGTATGAAGAAGCTCCTGGACAACTAGAATATTATCTTGGGTACTCCGGCCCGGAATGAAACTACTTTGACACGGACTAACAAGGTCACTCATAAACTCCTTTAGTCTCTGTGCAACAAGTTTAGTCACAATTTTATAAATCGTGTTGCACAAAGCGATCGGTCTAAAAGAGGAGAAACTCTCCGGCCTATCAACTTTCGGAATGAGGGCGACAAAAGTTTTACCAACACTATTCGGAACTTTCCTATTGTCAAAAATCTCCTTAATGAAAAGACTAACAGACTGACCGAGATGACCCCAAAATTTTTGAAAGAAAAAAGGGGGACAGCCATCCGGCCCCGGGGCTTTGTGGGGACTAAGAAGGTGAACAATTTTGGTAATTTCCTCAAAGGAAATAGGCTCACTAAGGGCACGACATTGATCCTCGTTTAAGCTAACTTGGAGTTTATTTAAGGGAAGGACGAAGGTGGAATTGTTATCGGGACCACGGAACACATGATCAAAGAAAGACCAAACTTCCTCTTTTATTTTAATGGGATCTAAACACCACACACCGTTAATCTTGATGGACGAGACCTTATTTTTACGCCTCCTACAAAGAGTGGATATATGGAAGAATTTGGTATTTCGGTCCCCTAATTTAAGCCAATCAATCCTCGACTTTTGAAACCAAAGGGTCTCCTCATTGTTAAGAATTTGGTTATAATCATGGATAAGGCTTCTCTCAAGATACTCAAGAAAGGGATTATTAATAATGGCGAGTTTTTTTTGGACACCAAGGATACGAGCCATTAACAATATTTTTTTCCTAAAGATGTTACCAAAAGTGGATTTGTTCCACGTTTTCATTTTGTCTGGTAGCAAAGAAAGAGCGTTAGGGGTATTTACGGAAGTGATCCAGTGGTCTTTAATGACCTCACAACAATCTGGATGGGAAATCCAACAAAGTTCAAAACGAAAGGGTTTTTGGGAGGGGATAGTGGCGGAATCAAAACAATTAGTTAAAATGGGACAATGATCGGAATGAGTACGAGGAAGGTGAGAAACCATACCATCGGGAAACTTTTCCCTCCATTGCCAATTAACCAAGGATCTGTCCAGACGCTCCCGAACCTGGCATCCACCGTATCTTGTACCGATCCACGTGAACTTCGGACCACAGAAACCCAAATCAATGAAACCGCAAACATCAATCATATTTCGAAATTTGTCTGCCCGATTCCAATTAATTGGCCTTCCACCAAACTTCTCGCTAGGCCCCGCAATGTCATTAAGATCACCTGTTATCATCCACGGAATATTGACCACCGTACTCAGTTCCTTAAGTTCCTCCCAAAGCTCCTCTCTTTTGCCAGAGTTTGGGCTCGCATAAATTCCAGAGCACAACCAACCATTCTCATTTATTGGCCCAACTATAGCATGTAGAATTTGTTCCCCAATGAAAACAATGTCCACAAAAATATTGCAACTATTCCAAAGTAGCCAAATGCCCCCACTTCTACCCGTAACAGGGGCGCAAACTGAGTCCGTAAACCCTAAGGTGCGAGAGATACGTTGCGCCTGACGATTATCAACCTTCGTTTCCATAAAAAATACAACATCCGGGTTGTGCTCCCTTTTAATATCCAAAAAACGAGTATGAAACTCCTTACTGCCAGCGCCCCTACAATTCCAAGAAAGTATCTTCATGGGAGACATTTTAAGGTGATGCAACCTCGATAGGACACTCAATCGGAGCGCCTATCTCCTCCACCGTCCATTGGGTACCTAAACTCTCCATCAATTACCATTGTCGTTCCTTCTTGATTAGGCTCAATTCCAGACCCAACTTGGCTCTCGAGCATACTAGCACCTTCGAAATCGGCACAAGGTTGGATGCTACAAACAGGTGCCAATATATTGGGTGAACTGTTATTACCTTGAACTGAGGGATTCGCAGGTCCCTCTGTAAACGGAGTTCCGGTGTTGCCATTAAGTTCCTGACCGTGAGGGGTTCCATTAAGACCATCTTGAGGAGGGCCGTTTTTCTTAGCAAGGAAAGATTTGATTTGAGCAATTTCGTCTTCAAAAGAATTGGGAGTTGGGAAAATCTTTTGGGGATCAGTCGTATGTGAGTGGGGGGCCTCGAGCATGTCTGTATCTGATTGCTGGTGGTGTGGGTTATTTACTCTTTGGGCTTCATAAATCTGTTGGGTAGCAGTAGCAGCTTCATTTATTGGGCTCAATTTAAATCCTTTGTTAATGGACCTTTTCTGGTTAATGGGCCTGGCCCCACGTTGATTTCCACCAGCCAAAAGTGGGTCTGTGGCTTTCTTAGTAATGTCAAAATCTCTTTTTCCTGACCCAATATTTGTTCTACTATTTTGGTTAAGGTTTCCTACCGTTGACTCCTTATGCACAGCCAAGGGTATATCCCTTTAACCAACAACTGTACCCTCTTCCTCAGCCAAATTGGATTCTTTCTCCAAACTTGCAAACATATTAGTAATAGTACTTCCACCCATTTGAATTTTAACCTTATTTGGAGTAGTGGGACCACGAAGACGACTGCCTCGTCGTACGTGCATCCACTCCCCAAAACTTTTGTCACTTTTTCGGTTATGAAAGGAAGAGGCGGCACCGCCTTCTGCCGCCGACTGCTGGCTTACGCTCGAAATAACTTCCACCTTTGTTGGACATGTATTACTCCGGTGACCCACTCTTCCGCACTCAAAACAAATTGCTGGGAGATTTTCATACTCAACTGGGTAAAGCTTGTCGAAGACGGTAATTGCTCCGACCAGAGGTTTATCCAAATTTAACTGAACGCACAACCTTGCGTATTTTCCACGTGTAGCCCAGTAAGTATTATGGTCCACCTTGATCGGTTCCCCAATTTCCGACGCGATCCCAAAAACGATTGGCTCTTCATAGTACTCCATGACAAGTTCCGGAATTCTAACCCATGCTATTGTAGTATTGATACGATCCGTAGAGGCTTGGAAGTTATGGAGCCATCTTCGAACCGTGAGATAATGGTTCGCAATCTTCCAAGGACCCTCCGTCAAAATGAAATCTGCTTGTTCTCTATCTCTGATTTTTAGAATATAACAGCTATGGCCTAAGTCTATAAGATCGAACTCTCCATTTAGATTCCACATGCTTGTGATTTTTGCCATTAAAACATTATAGTTAACAGACTTCCCCAACAGCCGTAGGATAAGGGTTTCCTTCCATTGACGACGGATATCTTCCATGTAATCTGCCTTAATCACCACCTTCGGATATGGTGAACTCTCATTAGGTCCAATCACCTCCACTTTATCTCTGTTTAACATAGAATTTAGATCGAAACGTACCGGCTCGTTTCTAGTATGAAGGCTTGTGGGTAATCCAGTAAGCGAAGAACGGTAAGATGGCTTAGTACCATTTTCAGCTTGGTAGTTTCCGTTCCCAGAGACCTCTGGAGCCGTAACTAAACCTGAGAACCTTTGCACCACTGTTTTCATTTTCTTGATACTTCGATGAACCAAGTCAATCTCCTCCGCCGTTTTCGTGTCAGGATATCATCACATTCCATAGAGAGCATAACTTGTGTTCCTTGCATATTTGCTTATTAGTACAAGATATTTATAAAATATTTATATAAATAAACTAAAAATATAAATATATAAAACATTTAGAATACTAAACAAATTCAAAAATTATATAAAAAAACCATTCAAAATTTTCAATAAAATAAAAATAATAAATTAATAATTCCTACGTATTTAAGATCATAATAATTAAATAAAAAATTTACAAAAGTGGCGAGAAACCAAATTTTATCTTACTACAAAAAAAAATATAATTTATTTTGTACTTAAATAAATATACATATCTAAAAATTCCAATAAACCAAAACAAATTATTCAAACATTACTTATTTAATTTTTTTTTAATAAAAGGAATACTAAAAAAAGACATATATGTCGTCCCCTACCCACTTGCTCCCAACGCCACATCTACTTCTTTTCTCCCCCCCGCCCCCCCTCCCTTCCGTTTTTCGTGAATCGATCGAGCTACTAGGTGTAGCCCAACCCCCTCTCCTTCTGAGACCATTTGTGGGGACCTCCGTTAAAGGAGTAGGATGGGGTTAATGCTGGTTTTTCTATTAAAAATAATATTCACATATAATATATAATATCATACATAATAAAAAAAAATTGAGAATAATATTTGGTCAATATCAATTGAGGAGTATTGGGAGCAACATTTGTTGTAAAAAATTAACGTAGTAAGGGGTAACTGTAATGAATTAAATACATATGATAGTCTGTGTAGTTTCACAAATATAAAGATAATGAGATATAATTACAGTAAGGGTGAATACCGCTTTTGATCCTCCTTATGTACTTTCTTTTTACAGATCCTTATGTTTTTCTTAACATTGTACTCCCCACTATCCATTATTTGTTTAATTGTAGTCCTTCTCAGGCGGTGCAACGGCGGAGCTGATATCATGTGATTTGCATGTGACTAACATGAGGGTATT
Organism: Penstemon davidsonii; assembly: GCA_034814905.1. Taxonomy (NCBI): domain Eukaryota; kingdom Viridiplantae; phylum Streptophyta; class Magnoliopsida; order Lamiales; family Plantaginaceae; genus Penstemon; species Penstemon davidsonii. The sequence goes on from JAYDYQ010002147.1 coordinate 51,685, forward strand.
TTGAAAAAATCACTATTAAGTGATTTTTTGAGCTGGAACCAGTATGACATAGTGTTAAACTTTAGTCCCCATAAAACTATTTGTATCACTTTGGTCTCACACATTTTGGCGCGCAATGTACAGTAAATTTCCCGCCGAAAATTATTCCCTTCCATTATATACCCAATTTTCTACAATTCTTCATTACATTTGCGAAATTATTTGCAAAAATGGCAACAATCAATTGTTTTAGTAGAAGACCTACTCAACTTAGGTGTTCATGGACAGACAATAACCCCGGTAGAAGGTTCCATGGTTGTGGACAATACGAGGTAAGAAATCGTTTTTTTATTACATTTTTTCATCTGCATGAAATATTTTTCACAGTAATTTGAACTTCTTGTCACAGCCTGGAGATTGTGGATTTTTGGAATGGCATGATCCTCCAATGTGCGAGCGAGCAAGACAAGTGATTCCCGACCTTCTCAGAAATGTTTTTAGGTTGGAACAAATGCTAAGAGACCTCGAAGACTACAAAAGTCGAAAAACAAAACTTCTTTTGTTAATGTCCTTTTTTTGCATTCATGTTTGTGTTTTGTTTTTTAATTTCTAGCGCATGGGCAATTACTGTGACGTAGTTATTGTATTTGGATGTCTACTACTGTGTGAGTGTACTATTGTTATATGTTCCCAAATTTAAAAAAATATTGGGAACATACGTGATTATGCTGTTTTTCGTATTAAAAAAGTACGAAAATAAAGCAAGACAAGCACAATTACGAATGATAGGATAGTGCCCAGCAAGCCAATCTTAATTAGCTTGTAAGAGGACTATCTTCTTATGGTTCAATAAATAGTACGACCGTTTATTTATAGTACGTAAATTAAACAATGGCCAACTTCATCTTTCGCGAACGTATCTAAGCGATTGGATGAAATCCTAAGGTCACATTCGACTATGGGACGATTCATTTCAGTATTGAGTGTAATCATGAAACAGTCTCTAAGGTCGTGATCTTAAAACACGTTCCAAGTCATAGATTCCGAACGAGACGGGGTATCGAAGGAATCGCTAAGACTTGTACGAGTATGCATGATTCACATGGAGTGAATTTGTAGAGTTTCATGAACAAGACATTTGATGTCAGTGCATATGACTAGGTGGTTTGATAGGGGATCGAACGCATCGAACGACCCGAATAGAGAAACCCATTGTGGAAGCGCATGACTCATATCGGTGATGGGATGTTTCTCAAGGCTTATAATAGTGTACGATTTAGTCCTTAGACTTGAGGTGCTAGGGCGAATTCGGTGCATGGGTGTACGTATTAAGATTTAGGTACTGGTCACGTAGCCTGACCTTAATGTGCCTAAGTTGGGTGCGTATAGTCGTGTACGCGAGTGGTTAGTACTAAGAAAGGATCTATCGACTCATCCTGATAAGGTGGGAGAATTTCCTATACGTTCTTAGATAATATGTTCCGAGGAACCTGCGGCCGCAGTCAGTGACGGATTTGGAAAAGGGTTTCCAAATTTAGCAGTCACACTGGAATTATTATCCGGAATTAGAAAGTATAGTTATCGAGATAATTAGAGGTGCCGGTCAATTCACACACCCTATGTCTCGATCGGGAAATCAGTCTTTGGAAGGACCGTATGTACGTGGCAATTATAAGAGGTGAGGTTCACAAGATCAATTCACCTGAAGTTGGGCTTCATGGGCTTGTGGCTAGACATCGACCATGAAGTGTGGGTACTCCTGAATTAATAAGGGAGATTAATTCTGGAGTGGTCAATTAAAAGTGTTTAATTGATCGGAGCATTTAATTGCTCGTCAATTAAATCACGAAAGTCGTGGGCCTGCTGCCAATTGATGGTGAACCCAGAGGGTCACACACAATACAGTTGGACAGTGACAGTCAGAAAAGGAAAAAACAGAATCTGTCTTTGTGCATAAAAAGTGTTTTTGTTTATCCGAAAATTAATTTTATCATAATTAGTAGAGACTAAAGTAAGGATCATGGATTATTTTAAAAAGGGGTTTTAAAATAAGGAAGATAAGAAATATGTAAAAGTTGTTTGCTTGTTTCTTGCTCTACGTGAATTGTTTACGTGGTTTTCGATCGCGCCGAGCCTTGACCCTAGGGTAGATGTGATTGGTTTAATTTTAATTGTGTTGTTTTTATTGGGCCTGCGAGCCTTAAGTTTTTGGGCCACTTTGAGCCTTTGTAATAGATTAGGGCTTTACTTTTAAATAAGTTTAAGATGGAGGCCCATTACAAGCAAGGTGGAGGCCCAAGAAGGAATGAAGGCCATGTATGCATGGTTATTATTGTAATAGCCCAGGTCCATTAAGAACCCAATTAGATTGACCAATTGGGCCAACATCATGGCTCGATGCTGGCCCGCATAGGAGGCTCCCGATCGAAAACATACTGTGGTAGCATGCATGCTAGGTGTGAATGTTTTAATTTTATTTGTCGATTTATTTATGGCTTGTATGTGATGCGCGCTAGTAATTAGATCGTAAATAAAAGATAAAGCATAATTAAATTCGGTGAGATCTCGAGGAGAGTTTCTTCAAACTTTCAAAAACCGAAAAATCCCCTCTTGAATAAATATTAAGTCATATTGGGTTAACTATAAAATGAAGTTTTATAAATCCAAGCCTTCCATTAATAGGAACTAGCGTGAGTTGTCTACTTATCGATTAAGGTGATCCAGAGTCTGGCACCCGAGGTGAAGAAAGGGACAATACGCAAAATTCCTTGATTCTTGTTTTTCTTAAAACTCGACAAGGGTGGGGACTGGTCGGGACATGTATATCGACCGATAACCAGTTACGGGGATTTCATGACCGGGCCCGTTGCTCATCGTGATTAATGGGTTAGACTTAACGAATAGTAACATTTATGATGTAGCAGTGCTAGATAAATGTGAAAACCGAGGCAAAATAGCTTGAAGGTTGTGTAGGGACACAATTGGTAAAAGTATACCTACCTAGGGAGTTAATTGTATGGCCACGAGTCGTGGGTGCAGTTAATGTCTGCCGGGACATCAAGACCTACTAGGAAATAGGATTCCCGAACAATTAAAGGGGTTATTGTTTCGACAAAATAGTGGGAGAACTTTTTCGATAAAAAGTCCAATTTTCGTTAATTATAAGTATTTTTATTAAACCTGTCTGCTTATTGTTGTCTTTTTAAATTGTTTATATATAGCCATTCAAAATCCACAATCATGTACGAACAAACTTTGGGACAAAGCATGAGCTTTTCACTCCACGAGACAAGCATGGTTGGGTTCAACAATGTTAGAGAATATTGTTCTTACCTAATCAAGATGATGAAACGAATCAAAAAGCTAGGCGCTGATTTGGATCAAAATGATGAGATAAAAATCATTCTCAATGGCTTGTCTGACTCATTTTCTCATTTTGTGCATCATTTGGAAATTCCGTGTGACGGGATTATAACAAAAGATTTGCGCAAGTAGTTGGACAAATATGAGAAAGCCCATCTACAGGGATTGGGTCTGAGTGAAGGAAAGGATTGCCCCTTGTGTAAGAAAGATAAAGAACTAAGGATGCTTGCTGGAAAGAAATTCATAAGGATTAACAACGGTATGACCTAGTTATTTTGTTTTTGATGTATGACATCTCATAGACCCTCATATCTGTAAAGTGTTTGCAGGTGATGACGGCATTCCCTTGCCCTTGGGAAGAAGGGCATTCCTTGGAAGGAAAAGGCAAGAGTTGCAACAATATATAAGGGAAAAATGCTTCAGGAGTTGGGTCAAGAAGAATCTAGACTTCACTTTTTAGCAAAGAGTTTTACTTAGTTTTTCGTCTTAGCATGAGTTTTAGTTTTATTTTGTTTTTGAGTATTATTTCGAATTTTTGTACAAGACAACATTGCTATACCATTATGAATGGAATATTATTTCTTTAAAGCTTTTTCTTTGTACAAAATATTGATGCTTTACCATTATGAATGGAATGTCTTTAAAGCATAGAAATGAATCAATGATAAACAATTAAAACTTGAAGTAAATTGTATGCTAAATCGAGAAAGGTAAAACAACAAGATAATCACCCACATACTTGAAATGCATATTTTGAACATATTTCCAAAAAGAAGAATTCGAAAGATTAATTTCATTTAAGGCTCTTGAAACATAGAACCTGGATGAACTCGTAACTTACGGATCCTGTCTCAAAGGAATCATGACCGAAATAAAGTTTGCTAGGCATTCTAAGCATATCAACCGAATGGATTTAATCCATAAGGACAAATGTGGAGAACTAATGGGTCAGTTCAAAGGGACGTTACTTCATATATACTTACGATTTTTAATCGTCAAAGTATATGTGTACTTTGTGAAGTACAGTTCTAAAACTGTTGAAATGTTCAAAGAAGTTTTTGGAAATGAAGTAATTAAGAGCATAATGTTGAAACTGTTTGATCTAATCAGATTGGCCGAAACATAAGCTATAAATTCCTCGATTATCTAAACGAGAATAGGATTCTCACGAAGCGAACTGAGTAGAAATCGAACTTTCTGAGAAAGGTTCATTTCACGATAAAACTTCGTTGAACTTCCTTGTTCACTTGTGGGGATAGCCTCCCCTGACTCTTCAAAAAGGATACTTAGGCTAGTACCTTTCGAAGTAAGTCCTTACACCGCCGTACCATTTATGATATGGCACAATACCCTTGCATGACAAATTGGATGGTAGATCCAATACACGCAAATTTGTGGGATATCCAACGAAATTCATTGGATACCTGTTCTGCGACAATAAGAAACAATAGGACAATCGTTTCTCATAAGTACCCGTTCCTCAGTTGATGAATTCTTCGTCAAAGGAAATAGGGAATGTCATGGAACTTGATGAAGTCCAAGATTTGGACCCATCCCCACAAACAGTGGGAGCAAATCCTAAACCTACTGAACCAAATTACGCACAAACACTTCGTGATTCAAATCAAAATCGTAAGGAACTCAAAATTTCATTTTACGAAATTGGATATTGATCCAAGATTACAAAGAAACTATGTTTGACATAGACTCAGGGATATGGCATGAGGCCATAAGATTCGAAATGGAAAGGTTCAACTTGTTTGACTCGCTTAACGGCGGAAGGTTATTCTTCAAAAGCTTTTTAAAGACTAATTTAGATACCTCCTATCCATTTTTGAACGTCAAAATCCATTTCGAAACTATTAGCCATAGAAGAGTAGTTTGACTGCCAAAATATGACTATTGGATATGAATCCTGCCTCTCGCAATTTGGAAATTGATGAGAAGATCTTTATTCAAATCCAAAGGTCAATCTATGACTTTTAACAGAAATCCCGAACTTGGAATATGCGACTTGATAAGATGATCAAGACTGTTGACTTCGCCAAAAGGCATATGGATTCCAATTGTGCAAAAGAATCAGTGGGAGCATAGTAAAGTTTGTAACATAACATGACAACGTTCTGATTATCAAGGACGATATCAGAATATCAAGCGCAGACAAAAGCGTGTATTTCACGCAATTCTCCATGATAAGATTTGGAAATTACATCTCACGTATTGGCAATACGTATCTATAGAGATAGAGCGAAGAAGATGTTGGAATTCTCCAAATCTAAGTACATAGACTAAAATATTGAATAAATTCAATATGGGAAAAATCCAAGAAAGGATTGATTCCAATGAGATACAAAATCTCTCTTTCTTACTCAATGTGCCCTACATATGATAAGGAAAGAAGAGGATGTCTCAAAATCTTATGCTTTGGCATTTGATTGCATGTAGCATGCAATGTCTTGTACTAGACCTGACTTAACACATGCTGTGATTTTCACGAGCTACTGTTAATCAAACACCAGTCAAGGACACTGGACTGCCGTAAAAGCAATCCTCGAAGATAATTAAAGGATATATTGCTGGTCTGCGGTAGTAGTGGAGGATTGAGACTCGAAGGATTAAGTGATTCGAGTTTTTCGAGTCTGATGTGGATAATGTATTCTGTCTCGATGGAGCAGAGGTAAATTGGAAGAATCTCCAATAGTCTACCACTGCCAACTCAAACAGAATATATGTCGCAGCATGGGATGCATCAAAAGAAAGTGTTTGGATAAGTAAACTCATCCAATAGTTGGATGTAATACCTAGCATAGCAAAAGCCTATAGTTATCTTCACTAATAAAATAGGGCAATTGCTAAATGAAAGGGAATCGAGATCACACCAACGATCTGAACACAAAACCATATGAAAGGATAAATCATAGGTAGTTGAGACACGTAGAAGGGTTACGTCATCTCAACAGACAACTTAGCAGATCCACTAGTGAAGCCATTATCGCAAAAGGGTTCGAAGGACATCTTGATAAGATGGGTCTTAGAAATGTTGTGATTGGCTTTAGGGCAAGTGGGAGATTGATAGGATAGTGCCCAGCAAGCCAATCTTAATTAGCATGTAAGAGGACTATCTTCTTATGGTTCAATAAATAATACGACCGTTTATTTATAGTACGTAAATTAAACAATGGCCAACTTCATCTTTCGCGAACGTATCTAAGCGATTGGATGAAATCCTAAGGTCACATTCGACTATGGGACGATTCACTTCAGTATTGAGTGCAATCATGAAACAGTCTCTAAGGTCGTGATCTTAAAACACGTTCCAAGTCATAGATTCCGAACGAGACGGGGTATCGAAGGAATCGCTAAGACTTGTACGAGTATGCATGATTCACATGGAGTGAATTTGTAGAGTTTCATGAACAAGACATTTGATGTCAGTGCATATGACTAGGTGGTTCGATAGGGGATTGAACGCATCGAACGACCCGAACAGAGAAACCCATTGTGGAAGCGCATGACGCATATCGTTGATGGGATGTTTCTCAAGGCTTATAATAGTGTACGATTTAGTCCTTAGACTTGAGGTGCTAGGGCGAATTCGGTGCATGGGTGTACGTATTTAGATTTAGGTACTGGTCACGTAGCCTGACCTTAATGTGCCTAAGTTGGGTGCGTATAGTCGTGTACGCGAGTGGTTAATACTAAGAAAGGATCTATCGACTCATCCTGATAAGGTGGGAGAATTTCCTACACGTTCTTAGATAATATGTTCCGAGGAACCTGCGGCCGCAGTCGGTGACGGATTTGGAAAAGGGTTTCCAAATTTAACAGTCACACTGGAATTATTATCCGAAATTAGAAAGTATAGTTATCGAGATAATTAGAGGTGCCGGTCAATTCACACACCCTAGGTCTCGATCGGGAAATCAGTCTTTGGAAGGACCGTATGTACATGGCAATTATAAGAGGTGAGGTTCACAAGATCAATTCACCTGAAGTTGGGCTTCATGGGCTTGTGGCTAGACATCGACCATGAAGTGTGGGTACTCCTGAATTAATAAGGGAGATTAATTCTGGAGTGGTCAATTAAAAGTGTTTAATTGATCGGAGCATTTAATTGCTCGTCAATTAAATCACGAAAGTCGTGGGCCTGTGGTGAACCCAGAGGGTCACACACAATACAGTTGGACAGTGACAGTCAGAAAAGGAAATAGTTGATTTAAGGAAGTTAAATCAAACTTAATGAATTAAAGTGTTAATTCAAAGAGGATAATTATTAATTAGAATATCTAATTAAATTATTAGAGTGTCTAATTAATTAATTGGATTATCTAATTAATTATGATATTAATTAAAGTGGTTAATTAATTAAATGGAATAAGAATTTAGCATGCAATTTTCGGATTGCATAAATAAGGCATGAGGGGCGATTTTTTTGTCTAGGAGATAAGTGGAAGAGTTTGTTTCTTGTTTGACAAGTGACAAAGAAGAGATTTGGTTGAATTTTGTTTCCTATTGTGATAAGGAAAGGATTCACCAAATCTCGATGAGATATCTAATAAGAGAATGACTTTTCTCTTATAAATATAACTCATCATATCTTCCACAAAAATACAATACAAGAGAACTAATCCAAGCAATAAAAGAGAGAAGTTCAAGAGCTGAAAATCGTGATCAGCCCTAGCCGAAAATCCCAGTGCCGCCGCCCCCTTTCTTCTTCCTCTCTTTCATCTGGATCTAGTTCAAGAGCTGGGTCCAGTTCCAACTCTTCCTTCACTGACAAATCTCCAAGGTCTAGTTCGTAGCCTGTGACTGGAGACGTTGCTACAATCCATCTGGTGTGGATACGTTCTGGAGGTGAGACAATGGATCACTGCATCGTGAATCAAACTAGAAAAGCCGGTAGTTACCACCACCGAATATATGGATAGGTATTTCGAATATCACCCCTTTGTTTCTATTATTGTTTGATTCAACCTATTTCACATGAATAATATGGAGATCGTTTTTTGGGACTAATGGGGTGCCTCGGAAAATTTTAAATTCCGCACTTTCGTTGTTATGACAACCGGGGCATACCCAACAACGAATTCGAGAATATGTTGATGTATATTAATATTCCGATCTGATTACAAATTACACGGGTCTATTTGAGCATTACTGGATGCCGTACAATTGGTTAATAAAGTACAATGAGCAAGCTAGTCTAATTGCGAGGGATCCGAGCTGAATGTTCGAGTAAGGAGCACCTGGGAAAGCGTGCCTGATGTCATAAATGCGCTTGGTATTTTTAGGAACAGTGGTGTGCTAGGTAGACCCTCCGCATGAGAATATGTCTCGGGCCATAGGCCCAAAATTTGTAATAAAAGTTCAAAAAGCAAAAGTTTGAATCTCGTACTGAAACTCGACTTTTTCTAAGGTCTGATATCGATCTGAAACCAAGATGTTCCTTAATAACCAACTCGACCAGTCCGCTTCAAGAGATAAGATAATCGTTGTATGATAATTCAACTCGACAAAACCACTTCGAGGAAATAGATTTTTCCAGAAAGCTCAATCCAAATCAACTGTTTAAAAATAATCCGTCAACTTGTGAGGAAAACTTTAACGAATCAGAATTAATCCAAGACAGCTACAGCTCGAACACATTATCCGACAACCTTTTAATCATAGAATTTGATTTTTGCTCAAGTCAGCTTTCGATCTAAGAGTCATAGCAGCGGCTTTACCTCTTGATCGAGGCGGTTTGATTTTTGTCTGTTAGTTTCCGATCTAAGGGTCGTAGCAACGACTTTCACCCTTAGTCGAGATGGTTGGCTTTTTGCAAGTCTATAATCGATCTAAGGGTCGTAGCAAAGACTTTCACCCTTAGTCGAGACATTTTGCTTTTTTATGCAAGTCTTTTACCGATCTAAGGGTCGTAGCAACGACTTTCACCCTTAGTCGAGACATTTTTTTTTATGCAAGTCTTTTACCGATCTAAGGGTCGTAGCAAAGACTTTCACACTTAGTCGAGACATTTTGCTTTTTTATGCAAGTCTTTTACCGATCTAAGGGTCGTAGCAACGGCTTTCACCCTTAGTCGGGATATTTTACTTTTTATGCAAGTCTTTTACCGATCTAAGGTAGTAGCAACGACTTTCACCCTTAGTCGAGACATTTTATTTTTTTATGCAAGTCTTTTACCGATCTAAGGGTCGTAGCAACGACTTTCACCCTTAATCGAGACATTTTGCTTTTTATGCAAGTCTTTTACCGATCTAAGGGTCGTAGCAACGGCTTTCATCCTTAGTCGAGACATTTTGCTCTTTTACACAGGTCTGTAACCGATCTAAGGGTCGCAGCAACGGCTTTCACGCTTAGTCGAGACATTTGCTCTTTTTACGCAGGTCTGTAAACGATCTAAGGGTCGTAGCAACAACTTTCACCCTTAGTCGAGATATTTGCTCTTTTTACGCAGGTCTGTAACCGATCTAAGGGTCGAAGCAACGGCTTTCACCTTTAGTCGAGACATTTGCTCTTTTTTTTTTTTTTTTTTATATCAAAGGTATTCGAAAAACATTGGGAACAAAGGAAAACTTCATTGATCGTACAAATACTTGGATAAAAGCAGAATTACAAAAATATTGTCTGATTACAAAAGCTATTTTCCATAATAGTTCCGTAAGTTAACAGCATTCCAACTTCTTGGCAATGTTTCGCCGTTGAGGTGAGCAATCTTGTAGGACCCCTTCTTTCCGACCTCCTGAACGACATAAGGGCCATCCCAGTTGGGCTGAAGTTTTCCAACATGTTTTGAGACCTCCACTTTTTTGAGGACCAAGTCCCCTATCTTGAAAGTTCTTATTCTGACCTTCTGATCGTATGTCTTTTCCATGCTAGATTTGGTAGCTTGGATCTTTACTCTGGCTCGATCCCGCTTGCTGTCTGCATGGTCGAGATCTATTTCTCTCAAAGAGTGATTTAAGTCGGATTCATAGGACATGACTCTTGGTGATGGCACCAATGTTTCGATCGGGATTACAGCCTCCGAACCATAAACCAAGCAGAAAGGAGTTTCGCCGGTAGCTGTTTTGACAGAAGTTCTATTTGCCCATATGACCCCAGGAAGCTCATTCAACCATTTTCCTTTTTGAAAGAATAGTGTCCTGCAAGCCAACTGTTTTGGCTGCATTTAAATTAAAAGGACCATTCAAATGGATTAATAAATGCATTTATTTATATGGTCACCTTCATCTTATGTAATAATTATCTACGCATAAGGATAGAAGTCCTTAGATCACAGGGCTATGGGACAACCCGTGGACTGATCTCCAAGGTCGTGATCTAGAACATATTCAAGAGTCGTAAAATCCAATCGAGATAGGACATCGTTGAATTCGGTTAGACTCTCACTAATGTGTATACTCCGATGAACTGGAGAACGCTGGGGTCCACGAGCGTGACTGGGATAGTCGATACACATAAGTGGGTGACTTGCTGGGATGGCAAGTGCACTGAATACCCCAATTAGGAAATAACTCACCATGGAAGCGGTAGTCGCATATCGGAGTTGAAGTTATTCCAATTTACAATAGTATACGAGGAATGATCCCTAAATACTTGAGGTGATAGGGTTTATCTGGTTCGAGAACGTCTATACTTAGATATGAGTTCCGACCGACTAGAGATTACCAGAAAGTCTCTGTGGATTCACGTTGGGTATAGAGGGACTCGTATGCAGGTTCATATCATCAACAAAGGATCCATTGACCCGACTTGATAGGTTGGGAAATTCTCCTATGGATTTCTGTGAGAAATTAATTCTGGTAAAATCCTTGGCCAAGGTATCTGACGGCTTTATGAAAGTAGCTCATAAAGATTATTAAGTCAAAGATAATTATTTCAAGATCAGAATGCATAAAGTCAAAACAAATTAAAAGGGAACCGATGAAAAATCCATGCCCTTAAGCTTTGACTGGGTGATCGATCGATGGAGAGATTATAGCGTATATGAAAATTGTAAATGATTAAAAGGTTCACTGAATTAATTCACCAGTGATTGGGCTCCATGGGCTTGTGGCCAGCATCGACCGTGGAGTGTGGGAGAATTCCCAAATTGGCAGGGGTGCTAATTTTGGAATGATCAGTCGACAGAGTGTTCGATTGATTTAGAGTATTTAATACTCGAGTAATTAAATAAATATTTAATTATAACCCACGGCCAATTATGTGGTGAACCTACGGGGGCATACACAATACACATGAAGCGAAAGCGAGGAAATGGAGAACAACTGAGTCGACTGCGTCGATTGGGTTGACTGGGTCGATTGGGTCAACTGGGTCGACCCAATTGGAGCGAAGGTGATCCGATTGGAATTGGATCAAGACTGTAAATTAAATTGGAATTTAATTTGTGAATTAATTAATTAAATTGGATTTAATTAATTATGGGAATATTTGATTAAATAGACTTAGAGTCTAATTGAATTTAATGAGAGAGAAATAAATTAATTGGGCTATTTAATTGAGAAATTAAATAAAGACCCAATTAATTAAATCAAGTATGGGCCATGAATTAATTAGAAGACTTGGTCTTCCAATTAAAAGGGCCATGGCCCATGTAGGAGAGTTAGAAGACTTAGGAGTCCTAATCCTAGGAGGATTAGGAGAATGAGATACCTATAAATAGGAGACTTGATGTCATATCTCATACACACATTTGAAGAGCCAAAATCAAAGTCAAGAAAAACTTTCTCCCTCTCTCTCTCCCTATTTCGGCCGAACCCTCTTCCTCATTGGAAGAGATTTCGTTTTTCGAATCTTGCTCCCTAATTGTTCTCTAGTTTTAGATATTAATATATCTTATGTTCTAGCCGATTAGGATATATTAATTTTCGTGATATTGTGGTGTATCAACCCGTAGAGGTGCAACACGTGGGGCGCTACTAGGAGCTTGGGATCGAACCAGTCGAGGGAGAAACACAACGACTTTCCTGACAGTTTGGATTTGCAAGGAGACATGTATAATTTAGATTTGAATTATTCCAGTCGTTTTATTATTCATATATATACATCCAGTTTAGTATCCTGGCAAGATTCTGTAAGAGGTCCTAAAAATTTTAAATTCCGCTGCGTTAAGTGTTGTTTATCTTACCGAATCCCAACAGTGGTATCAGAGCCAACTCTGGCTTTATATATATATGAATTTGCAAATTCTGTGGTTTAAAATCATATGTTTGATTTTAGTTGTTGATTAGATTAACATGCACGTTAGATCTGTAGATTAGATCTGTTGGATAGATCTTTAGTTTTTAACTGGATGGTTAAAACTGTAATTTTAGATTCGTTATTGTTATCATGTTTTTAATTTTGGATTAAATTAATTAAAACTGTTGATTTTAATTAATTAAGGAATCAAGAAATTGTTATATAAAAACGTATTGAGAACCGAAATCTGAAAATTGCACGGCAGTCGCACAGCGACTGCACAGTGGCTGCACGGCAGTTGCACAGCGGTTGCACAGTGGCTGCAAAGTAACTGCACGGCAGTTGCACAGCGGCTGCAACGTAACTGCACGACAGCTGCAAGGTGGTTGCACGGTAATCGCACTGCGATTGCTCGGCAGACGCACGGCGGTTGCACAGCGATTGCACAGAGGCTGCACGGCAGTTGCACGTAAACTGCACGCGCGCGATAGTGGAAAATTAGAGTTTCGGGAATTTTCGTTTTTGGATAATCTTGAACAAAATCTTGGAGATTTGGTTGTTATGGAATCTTGGTGAATCTTGGATTGATCTTAGAGATCTAATTAACTAGGAAATTAGAGTTTCATTTAAGATAAGACATTTAATTAAAATTAATGTCTTCTAGTTAATTACCAAGATTAAAGATCTTAGAGATATTATTAAACAAGGAAACTTAGAGTTTCATTTGTAACAAGACATTTAATTAAAATTAATGTCTTCTAGTAAGTTACCATGATTATAGATCTTAGAGATCTAATTACACAAGGAAACTTAGAGTTTCATTTGTAATAAGATATTTAATTAAAATTAATGTCTTCTAGTAAGTTACCATGATTATAGATCTTAGAGATCTTATTAAACAAGGAAACTTAGAGTTTCAAGATAAGGATAGATAATTAAATTGGATTTTATTTCCATCTTTAATTAAATTGCAAGATTAGATTCCTTGATGCTCAAGCAAGAGCATAATAGTCCTTTTAATATTGGACAATTCAAAATTAATTATATGAATAATATTTCGAATTAAAATTTAAAGAAGCCGGTATATTTACATTATTACCCTTATGTGAATTTATGCATGTTCTTGCTTGAATATGTGGATTGATTGAATTGCCCTTAAGCCCTGTGTAGTTTATTATTGTTTTTTTCATTATGGGTTGTAATTAAATGGGCCTGATTGGTGCCCCTTCTTTGTTGAATTCAAATGTAATAGAATAGGGTCTTAAGTTAGACTTAGATTAGGCTTGGAGCCCGATAGACCTCATGGAGACTTTGGAGATCAACATGGAGGCCCATTACCTTGGAGGCCATGGAGGCCCAATTCTGAAAGATGGTGGACATTACAAGTGAAGGCCCATGTAAGCATGGGATTTATTTTGTAATAGAATTAGTCCATTTATTTTCACCCTAGACTGACCAATTGGTCCATCACGTGGCTCGTGATGGATCGCATAGGATGGGAAATCGATCAATCGTACGTGCAAAGCTAGGTGATGAATGTTTACTTTTTGTATTTATTATTTGATGTATGAGATGCATGCTTAGGATAGAAAAACGTAAACAAGATAGTTGATAATCCGATGAGACCTCGCACTTGAAAATTTCATAAAACCTCCAATTGAACCTAAAATTCAATTATAAGATTAAATCGTAAAACGGGCGCATAGAATGGTGTTTATGGTCCGAGCCTATCCAATTACTAGGTCTTAGGCATATCGTATGAATATATCTCGATGTCTCACGAGTCGTGGGTCGAGTTATAGGAAGATGGTATGTCTATTGCCTCGATGTACATTTTAGTGCCAAGGGAGAGGATAGCAAGGTTCTAGGCGCTGTCTCACGAGTCGTGGGGCATCTAGGATTGAACTATTTCTCTTCACGAGTATTGGACATGATTTAACGCGAGTAAGTATGGATGTCTCACGAGTCGTGGGTCCATAACAAAAAACGAGGCTAAATGAACTCAAGGGTTAGCTGCGATGGTTAACCGGCGACGTGATCGCCCACCAAGTGGATCAATTGGTATGGCCAACGAGTCGTGGGTACTGAGCGATTGCATTTGGGCCTTGAGCCCATTAGGAAATTTTTATTTCCCGAACCTTATGTGGGGGCATAAGTATTCGATAAAAATAGTGGGAGTAATTTACAAATAAAAACCATGTTTGTAAATTATGCATTGATATTAATATGCCGCGTATTTATTTCTTTTATCGTCATGTTTATGATAGTTTTTCATAAGTGATATATCCTAGAATATTTACCATCATACTTGAATCAAATAAATTGACTGAACCCAAATGAATTTTGAATGACTTCAAAACTTGAGAATTTATTCTCGAGTCCAAGCAAGGACTCATCTCCTTACAAAGATTTCATTGGAAGTTACGCTTCGACTGGAATGGTGATAGGTTTCACCAAGCTGCCTTTTTCGAAGTTACTCTTCAAATAAGAAAGGTGATAAGTTTCACCAATGGATTGAGGATGGTTCTCAAGCCCAAATTTTCATGAAGGCAAACATGAAGTCTCCCTTAAATGGGAAATAACATCTCGTTGAAAGGCCCCAAAAGTCTCGAGAGATGGAAGAAGAGGAATGGATCCTCTCTGAAGGGAAATAACCTTAGAGGTTTTTCTGTAAGGATGATAAGTTGAAAAGTCAATCAAAATGGTTCTTCCATGGATTAAGATCAAGGGAAAGAAGGAATTGAACATACTCATCCCGTAAGGGATGATTAAATTTTATTGAACTTAACCTTATGGTCAAGTAATGCATAAGGGTGTTGGACACCCGATGAAGTACTCATTGATGCATTGAATGCATCTAAAGCCATGAATTATTTAGATCGTTAGAATTTGCTTAGACCATCCCTTGTCTTAAGGGATGTGATGGTTCCATAATGGTCGGAACTGGTTGCGCTATAAGACCTATACGCAAAAGGTATGCATAAGCAAATGGGTATGAATACTCATATAATGACTAAATATAATATGCATAGTCAATAAAATATAAATAATCAAGATTCCACACACTTGAGTCGCTGTGTAACCGAAATTGCGATACACGAGCACTAAAATAAATTTCCGAATTAAAGATTCAAAAGACAGAGCTCGACTAGGTCGAGCTTGACAGGGACGCTAGAAATAGTAACCGACTTTCGAATCTTACTTAAACGGAAATCAAATTTAGTAGTTGGTTGCTAGGCAACCAAGAGAAATAAACAATTGTAATGGATTTAATCCATTTAAAAGTGTGTGAAAACACTAAAGCATTAGTGGGAGATAAGGCGTCTCTTGTACCCTCATGGGTAAAAGTACGTTGTGAAGTACAATTCCAAATTATTTTTGGAATAAAGAAGAGAGCCTAATCAATGAAAGCATGTAAGAGATTTGGATCGATTCAAAATCGAACATGCATTGGCAAATACGCCATTGATTATTTAATAGAGAATTAGATTCTCAATATGTAATACCCGCTCGAAACATCGTCCGTTGTCGAGCATTCTGGACATGAAAATGTCCATTAGGAAATCTTACATGAAATTCCTTATTCAATCAATTATAACTTGATCGAGAAAATCGAAGATACTGAGCTAAGTATCTATGAAGCCAGTTCCAAAACATATCAAGTGATATGGGTTTTGGTATTGTACCTTCATATGCATTCATGCGCATATGAGGTCTCCCGCTTATGTGAATAAGCTAGTGGGAGATAAGTTGGAAATAAAATCCATCTTATGCATTTCGTGGAGTATCCAAAATCTCAATAGGATACGAGTTCCATGTTCCTCTAAGACAAAGAACCTTTGTCTCTAGGAAAACGAACTTCTTGGAGAAGGATTTCTTGTTGGACAAGAAAGAAAACAACATAGAACTAGATGAGGTTCATAAAATTGACCCATCACCACAGGCAGTGGGAGAACCTGAGCATGAAAATGAACTAACTAGTACACATGAACTTTGAAGGTCTGAAAGACAACGTAGGGAACCCGAGAGGTACTACAGTCTGCTGCATGAAATTGGACAGTCTGAGACTAATCCAAGGACCTACGAAGAATATATGCAAGACATAGATTTGGGAAGGTGGCAAAAAGCCATGGAATCTAAAATGGACTCCATGCACTTCTAACAAGGTTTGTACCTTGGGTTGCAAGTGGATCTATAAGCGGAAGCTTGGAGTGAATGGAGAGGTTATTACCTAAAAGGCACGACTAGTCGCAAAATGATACACTCAAATGTCGAGCATTGACTTTGATGAACTTTTGCATGTAGCGATGCCCAAATCCATTTAGATATTTTTGGACATATCAGCGTAGTATCAGCTACGAGATATGGCAGAAGGATGTAAAGATCATTTTTCAATGGAGACATTGATAAGAAGATCTACATGAAGCAATCAAAAGGGATATACATCCAAGAGAGATGAGCACAAAGTGTGCAAACTCCGAAGGTCCATATATGGACTTAAGCAAGCTTCCCAAAGCCGAAACATACGTTTTGATGATATAATCCAAACCTTTGGATTCGTCAAGAACGTGTTCAAGCAGTGTGTGTACAAGAAAGTTAATGGGAGTACAGTTGAATTTTTATGCTTTATGTTGATAACATTCTGCTCATTGGATATGATGCAAAAGTGTTATCCGAAACGAAAGCATGGTTTTCTACACAATTCTCAATGAAGGATTTGGGAGAAGCATCATTTGTACTGGGTACAAGGATCTACATGGATAGATCGAAAGGACTGCTGGGCCTCTCCCAATCAAAGTACATAGATAAAATACTGAAGACATTCAGTATGGAAGAATCCAAGAGAGGATTGCTTCCGATGAGACATGGTATTGCTCTCTCCGAGTCTATGGCCCCAAAGACCTCTGAGGAGAGAAGCATGATGTCTAAGATACCACATGCCTCCGCGATAGGAAGCATAATATGGTATGTTATGTACAAGACCAGACATAGCGTACGCCCTGAGCGTAACTAGCCGCTATTAGCCTGACCCAGGAGAGCAGCACTGGGTAGCCGTAAAGTCAATTCTGAAGTACCTGAAAAGGACTAAAGAATTGTTCTTAGTATACGGCGGGGGAGAATTGAAATTGGAAGGCTATACTGATTCTAGCTTCCAATGTGATGTAGATGATTTCAAGTTAACATCTGGATATATCTGCCCCAAAGGTGGTACGGTGAGTTGGACACTACCGCAAATTCAACCACCGAGGCATAAAATATTGTAGCATGTGAAGCTGCAAAGGAATGTGTTTGGATGAAAAACTTCGTCCAAGAATTGGACGTCCTACCTAGCATTGCCGAGCCATTACTATCTTCTGTGATAATAATGGAGCTATCTCGCAAGCGAAGGAGTCGAGATCTCATCAGAAATCCGAGCACGAAGTAAGACGATACCATTTGATATGTTATATCATTGGTAGAGGAGACATAAAGATGGAACGTGTCACCTCAAAGAATAATACGGTGGACCCGCTAACTAAGCCATTGCCTCAAAGGCATTCAAGAAACATCTGTCTAAGATGGGAATCAGAAGTATGGAGAGTTGGCTTTAGTACAAGTGGGAGATTGAAAGAATAGTGTCCTGCAAGCCAACTGTTTTGGCTGCATTTAAATTAAAAGGACCATTCAAATGGATTAATATATGCATTTATTTATACGGTCACCTTCATCTTATGTAATAATTATCTACGCATAAGGATAGAAGTCCTTAGATCACAGGGCTATGGGACAACCCGTGGACTGATCTCCAAGGCCGTGATCTAGAACATATTTAAGAGTCGTAGAATCCAATCGAGATAGGACATCGTTGGATTCGGTTAGACTCTCACTAATATGTATACTCCGATGAACTGGAGAACGCTGGGGTCCACGAGCGTGACTGGGATAGTCGATACACATAAGTGGGTGACTTGCAGGGATGGCAAGTGCACTGAATACCCCAATTAGGAAATAACTCACCATGGAAGCGGTAGTCGCATATCGGAGTTGAAGTTATTCCAATTTACAATAGTATACGAGGAATGATCCCTAAATACTTGAAGTGATAGGTTTTATCTGGTGCGAGAACGTCTATACTTAGATGTGAGTTCCGACCGACTGGAGATTACCAGAAAGTCTCTGTGGATTCACGTTGGGTATAGAGGGACTCGTATGCAGGTTTATATCATCAACAAAGGATCCATTGACCCGACTTGATAGGTTGGGAAATTCTCCTATGGATTTCTGTGAGAAATTAATTCTGGTAAAATCCTTGGCCAAGGTATCAGACGGCTTTATGAAAGTAGCTCATAAAGATTAAGTCAAAGATAATTATTTCAAGATCAGAATGCATAAAGTCAAAACAAATTAAAAGGGAACCGATGAAAAATCCATGCCCTTAAGTTTTGACTGGGAGATCGATCGATGGAGAGATTATAGCGTATATGAAAATTGTAAATGATTAAAAGGTTCACTAAATTAATTCACCAGTGATTGGGCTCCATGGGCTTGTGGCCAGACATCGACCGTGGAGTGTGGGAGAATTCCCAAATTGGCAGGGGTGCTAATTTTGGAATGATCAGTCGACAGAGTGTTCGATTGATTTAGAGTATTTAATACTCGAGTAATTAAATAAATATTTAATTATAACCCACGGCCACTTATGTGGTGAACCTACGGGGGCATACACAATACAGAAATGGAGAACAACTGAGTCGACTGGGTCGATTGGGTTGACTGGGTCGACTGGGTCGACCCAATTGGAGCGAAGGTGATCCGAGAGGAATTGGATCAAGACTGTAAATTAAATTGGAATTTAATTTGTGAATTAATTAATTAAATTGGATTTAATTAATTATGTGAATATTTGATTAAATAGACTTAGAGTCTAATTTAATTAAATGAGAGAGAAATAAATTAATTGGGCTATTTAATTGAGAAATTAAATAAAGACCCAATTAATTAAATCAAGTATGTGCCATGAATTAATTAGAAGACTTGGTCTTCCAATTAAAAGGGCCATGGCCCATGTAGGAGAGTTAGAAGACTTATGAGTCCTAATCCTAGGAGGATTAGGAGAATGAGATACCTATAAATAGGAGACTTGATGTCATATCTCATACACACATTTGAAGAGCCAAAATCTAAGTCAAGAAAAACTCTCTCCCTCTCTCTCTCCCTATTTCGGCCGAAGCCTCTTCCTCATTGGAAGAGTTTTCGTTTTTCGAATCTTGCTCCCTAATTGTTCTCTAGTTTTAGATATTAATATATCTTATGTTCTAGCCGATTAGGATATATTAATTTTCGTGATATTGTGGTGTATCAACCCGTGGAGGTGCAACACGTGGGGCGCTACTAGGAGCTTGGGATCGAACCAGTCGAGGGAGAAACACAACGACTTTCCTGACAGTTTGGATTTGCAAGGAGACAGGTATAATTTAGATCTGAATTATTCCAGTCGTTTTATTATTCATATATATACATCCAGTTTAGTATCCTGGCAAGATTCCGTAAGAGGTCCTAAAAATTTTAAATTCCGCTGCGTTAAGGGCTGTTTATCTTACCGAATCCCAACACTTTTGCATCAATTAAACGCTTTTCTAGCGATCGGACAATTTCTCTATTAGTTACCTCGGTCTGCCCGTTTGCTTGGGGATGGCCGACAGAGGTAAATTTTTGTTGAGTTCCAAAATTTTCACACCACTCTACAATTTGCCTGCCCGCGAACTGTGTTCCGTTATCGGAGATCAATACCCTCGGTATTCCGAACTTGCAAACAATATTTTTCCACATAAAATTTATGACTTGAAATTGAGTAATCTTGGTTAGTGCAATACATTCCATCCATTTGCTAAAATATTCAACTGCAACCAAGACATAGTTTTTCTTCGACCTGGCGGTCGGGAAAGGACCTATGATATCAATTCCCCATTTATCAAAAGGCCAGCAGATCGGAATCGAGTGCATTTGCTTGGCGGGTTGGTGAATTAAGTTCGAGTGAATTTGACAGTGGTGGCATTTTTTCGCGTAATCTATCGAGTCTGAAATCAAAGTAGGCCAATCACTACAAGAAAAACAGTGTTTTCCGACGGAATTTTTGGTGAAAACCGAACTTCCGACGGATTTTACCCGTCGGAAAAATCCGTCGGAAAATTGGCCGTGACAAAATTTTCCGACGAAATTTCCGACGGGTAGATCCGTCGGAAATTTCGTTGGAAATGTTTCCGACGGGAGAATTTCCAACGGATTTTCCGACGGGACTCCCGTCGGAAATTTGATCCGGTCAAATATTTTTTTTAAAATTCCGACGGTCAACCTGTCGGAAATTTTTCCTTTTTTATTTTTTTTTGTAAATTTCCGACGGGTTGACCCGTCGGAAATTTAAATAAAATTTTTTTAACTGGTTTTGCTAGCATTGGCGGAGAGACTAAGTATTTTTTAAGTTCCTCAAAAGCCTTGTCGCACTCCTCGTTCCACTCAAAATTCTTAGATTTCCTCAACAACTTAAAGAAGGGTAAGCTTTTATCTGCAGAACGAGATATAAATCTGTTTAAAGATATGATCTTTCCAATTAAGCTTTGAACCTCGTAAAGTTTTCTTGGCAGCCTGAGCTCAGCGATAGCTCTGATTTTTTTAGGGTTCGCCTCGATACCTCGCTCGTGGACGAGGTAACCCATAAACTTTCCCGATCTTACTCCAAAGGTACACTCCCCGGGATTCAATTTCATTCCGTACTTTCTCAAAATCCCGAAGCATCTATCCAGGTGCTTAATGTGATCCTCTTCGGTCATACTTTTTACGAGCATATCGTCAACATAGACTTCCATAATTTCTCCGATCAACTCCTTAAACATCATATTCATAAGTCTCTGGTACGTTGCTCCCGCGTTCCTTAGTCCAAAAGGCATTACGATGAAACAATATACTCCACGCTCGGTAATGAAAGCGGTTTTGTCCTGATCCCTTTCGTTCATGAAGATTTGATAGAAACCCGGAAATGCATCCATCATGCTGAAGAAAATAAATCCTGCGGTCGAATCGACCAACATATCGATCCAAGGCAAGGGATAAGGATCTCTTGGACACAACTTGTTCAAATCTGTGAAGTCGTTGCACATTCTCCACTTGTTATCGACCTTGCTTCCTTTAGATACCAACACTACGTTGCAAAGCCACTCAGTAAACGTTATTTCCCGGATTTGACCGGCGGCCAAAAGTCTGTCTACTTCCGCGTTGATAATCTTATCCTTTTCTCGGCCATGGTTTCTCTTCTTCTGCCTAACTGGTTTGGCTTTTGGATCGATATTCAGAGAGAGTGTAATAACTCGCGGGTCAATTCCCACGATATCGTCCGAGCTCCAAGCGAACACATCAGCATTGCTTCTCAAAAAATCGATCAACATCGTCTCCATCCCCGGACTCAGCTCGGTGACGATCCTAGTGAATTTTTCAGGGAAGCCAGGAATCAATGTTACATGTTTGTGATTCGGAGGTTGCACACTCATATCAACCTCCTTTCCCTTTTCTCCTTGCAATTTTTTGCAATCAGGTAGAGGGAGGTCGGATATCGAAAACACTTTTGGTTCGATCGACTTTCTTTTAATAGTGAATTTAGAAGGTAGCAAGGGTCGATTTTTTGTTTAATAGTCAGAGACGTGTTATAACATTCCCACCCCATATATTGATCATTCCTCATTTCACCGACCCCGGCCATAGTTGGAAATTTGACCTTCTGATGGTAAGTTGATACGACAACCTTGAAGATATTCAACGCTGGTCTTCCCAAGATGGCATTGTAGGCAAATGAAGTGCTTACTACCAGAAACTTAACCATTTTCGTTACGTCCTTTGGTTTTTTTCCCAAAGTGGTGCTCAAAAGAATTGTTCCAAGAGGGACAGTTTCCGAACCGTCGAATCCAATTAGAGGAGTAGAAACTCGATCCAGGCGCGGATGTTGTAAATTCATCCGATCTAGAGCTTCTGAAGAGATTATATTTGCCGAGCTGCCATTATCGATTAATACTCTCTTGACCTCGAAATTTGCAATTTTAAGGGTCAAGACCATCGAGAAATCGGGGTCATCCTCATTTACATCCCAGGTTACATCACGTGGCCTATCAGCGTCACTAAAGCTAATGACCTGATCTACCGACGAACGGGGTTCTAAGGACATAATTTCCTTTCCGGTCGAGATACCTGACTTTATCGACCTCGCAGTTCTTTTTCTTGCATTTCTACTATCTCCCCCCGCGGTTCCTCCAGCGATCACATTTATTACTCCATTTGTTTGCTCATCAACTTGATCTTGATCAGGCTGATGATCAGATGAACCAATCTGCTCTGATACCACTAGTTGGTCCCAAAAGTGGTCAATGAGGTCTAGAGGGGGGGGGGTGTGAATAGACCTCTGAAACTTTAAAACTTTTTCACTAAATTTCTTATCAGCAGACTAAGCTGATCGAACTCGTAAGACTACTCTGTTGATTTTGCACTCAGTTGATTCAGCAGGGTAAGATCACTAGTCTGATTTCACTAATCTGTTTCAAATCAAATCAGAGTTTCAAAACTTGTATGCAGCGGATTTTATCAAGTATGTTTTTCAAACAAGTTCCTCTTTCAAAGTTTTACCCCAGTTTTGTAAATTCCTCAATTTAAAAGCTTTGTCTTTTAAACGTTTGTTTACTTATGAAAATATGCAAGTTAAAACAAGTAATCAAACACAAGGAATTTTTATAGTGGTTATATGGATGAAAATCCT
>JAYDYQ010002148.1:0-10370 GCA_034814905.1 Penstemon davidsonii
CAAGGCAGTTATACCAATTTCGGACTCTCCTTCCAGGTCGAAGCGCAGCTCGGAGGGGGACAAGCAAAGGAAAGCACAGACCTCTGGCGGGTCTGAGTTTTCTTCGAACAAAAGGCCACTCGTAGACGACCTGACTCCGACCTCAACCCTGATTCAGATGGCGGGGGCGAACAAAACATTGGCTGGTAATGTTCTGGCTTTGGAGGCTAATAAGGGTGTTGTGGTCGAGCCCCCTAATAAAAAGGTCAAAATAAATGACCCTTCTGTCGATCAGAAGAAAACTCCTTCGTCGGGCGGGAATCCAGAAATCCAAAACTCTGTCCCCAATGTTGCCCGGACGCTTAGTGCCTTTTTTGAAGAGGTGAAAAGTAAGGCACTGGCTGGAGGAATTACCCCAAGCAGTTGGGAGGTTACACTAAGCAGTATTCAATTGGCCGAGCAAGAACGGTTAAGGGGAAAAAGTGCTCGGGAAATAGTGCAGTCGAGCACAGATCTGCTTAACCAAGTGAGTGTCTCCTCTTTGTCTTTATTTATTTTTTTTTTTTTTTAACACCAACTTTTATCCATTGAAGGTTGGACAGCAGTTATTCAACCTCGGGCTGCAAGTTGAGCAAGAAGCCGAGCAGCGTGCTAAGGCTATCCTCGAGCTGGAGGAAAAGAAGGTTGCACTGGCAAAGTTTCTTGAAGAAGCCAGAGCTATCGAGCTGAAATTGGCTTCTGAGACGGAGAAAACCGTGAAGCAGAAAGAGAGCCAGGTACACGAGGAGCTAAGCAAGGAGCTGGATAGGCTGAAGAACTTCATCGAGCAGGAGAAGAAAAATGCCGAGCTGCGGGAGCAAGAGGCTTATAAAAAGGGTACGATGCGGGGTACGAGGCCCGCAACGTCGAGGTCCGGAAGCTCTTGTTCGAGAAAAGCGTCTAGACATTTGTTCTGTATGTCCGATCAAATGTTGTGCTTTTAATTTTTTTCCTTTATTGTACTGTTTTTCTCGTTGAAACGATAAACCTTCTCTCCCTTTTAATCGGTAATGTTGTGTATTGTTTACTTTGTGCCTCTCTACATTCAAGTTGCATTCTTAATGTAGAAACAATTTATACTCGAGCTAAGAGTGATCGCTCAAGTATTCTCAGTAGAAACAATTTATACTCGAGCTAAGAGTGATCGAAATTCCGAGCATATAGTAAAAACGGAAAATTTCTGTACCGCACATCTGACCAAGTCATAGTATTCCACTCTTTTCGGCTAAGTTCCAAAGAAAGTTTGACCAAACAATGCTTAAACCTTGGGAAACGGAACGGTCACCCGTGATAAATGCTTTGATCTGGACCGTTGATTTCGTTGAACACTGACCGTCGATCAGATTTTTGGTTTAGTATATAAAGGGCTTTTCACTCAGCTGAAAATCTTTACCTTGCACTGTCAAAATGTTTTATCCGAGGTCTAAGCTCGGACTCTTCCTTCTTCCTGTTCAAGCCTTTGAGATTTGGCTTCGAATGTACTTCCGATCTTACAAACAAGATATATACTTCTTTGGTATGGGCGGAATCGGAAAAGAGGGGTCCCTCGATTATCGGGGGGTCTCCGATCCCTGAAGAAGGGATCTCCCCTTGGAATACCAATAAGTGGCTGACCCTTGCTCGGGTATTTTGGGCAGGGTTAGCATTGCGGATTCCGAGGGGTATACCCGAGGGCGGAAAGCTGGTCAGAAAATTAAAAGGAAGTTTGACCTCGAGTACCAATTTCTTCCTTTCTTCCTTGAAGAATGGTAACTTCGGGTCGAGCTTCCCGATCATAAAATGATAATCGACCGGCTTAGGTTGCAATT
Source organism: Penstemon davidsonii (assembly GCA_034814905.1). NCBI lineage: Eukaryota > Viridiplantae > Streptophyta > Magnoliopsida > Lamiales > Plantaginaceae > Penstemon > Penstemon davidsonii. Next base: position 1,827 of record JAYDYQ010002148.1, read on the forward strand.
ACGGATCTTAAAATGAGGAATTGTAACCTTGGACGCCAACTCGGGGAAGTGATCGGGCTCGGCTGGCAGCAAGAATGCTGGGGACTGTATGGAGATCAGAAAAAGTAATCTGCGATCCATATTGTCTAATTTCAAAACCAGATATCATTAGACGATAAACATAGACAGCTCGATCACTTTGCAAGTCTACCGGACAACTGACTTGTCACACAAACTGGGGTGCACTCACCGGATGTTTGCCAATCCTTCTGGTCGAGAACACCAAAGGATGCTCGAAGACTATAGAATATAGCTTAGTAGTTGTATTAGGACTTTATTTGTAACCTGTTCGATGAATATCAATAAAGTTGTAGCTTTTGTATTTCTTTGATTCCTTTGTATCTTGCTCGGAAATAATAAGAACCTTTTGTTTCAGATCAAATACTTGCAATCTTTCCTTCTTTTCCATCGTCTTATTATTAGTTTTCTTCTCGTACCAACCCACTCGATGACGAATTAATAATCCGATGACACTTTAAAAATTAGGATGGGAAGATTTAGCTCGAATCTGGAACACTTGTTGATCAATAAAGTCTTCTCGGAAAGTTTATCTGATAAAAGTTCAAATGAATGATATCTGAAAACGGACAAGTTTCCTTCAAGCATATCTGAACTTAATAAATAATAATCCCAACTTGTTGGAATTTTCAAATGATATGAAGTTCTTGAAAAGTCTTCGAGTTTCGAGCAGAACTATTTTATCATAACATTTCGAGCATCGAGCTCTTTTCAAGCTGAACAGTCACGTTCTTTTCGAATAAGTCCTTATCGAGGAAGGGTCATAGCAATAGCTTGCACCCTCGGCCGATCTTTATTTTTGAACATGTATTTATCGAGGAAGGGTCATAGCAATAGCTTTCACCCTCGGCCGATTTTTATTTTTTGAACAATTCTTAATCGAGGAAGGGTCATAGCAATAGCTTGCACCCTCGGCCGATCTTTATTTTTGAATATGTATTTATCGAGGAAGGGTCGTAGCAATAGCTTGCACCCCCGACCGATTTTTATTTTCGAACATTTCGTCCTCGAGGAAGGGTCATAGCAACAGCTTTCATCCTCGGTCGAGACATTATTTTTTGAACAATTCTTAATCGAGGAAGGGTCATAGCAATAGCTTGCACCCTCGGCCGATTTTAATTTTTGAATATGTATTTATCGAGGAAGGGTCGTAGCAATAGCTTGCACCCTCGGCCGATTTTTATTTTTGAACATTTCGTCCTCGAGGAAGGGTCATAGCAACAGCTTTCACCCTCGGTCGAGACATTATTTTTTGAACAATTCTTAATCGAGGAAGGGTCATAGCAATAGCTTGCACCCTCGGCCGATTTTAATTTTTGAATATGTATTTATCGAGGAAGGATCGTAGCAATAGCTTGCACCCTCGGCCGATTTTTATTTTTGAACATTTCGTCCTCGAGGAAGGGTCATAGCAACAGCTTTCACCCTCGGTCAAGACATTATATCTTCACCATAGTATTCGAAATATAAATTTTGAACTTTAAAAGATGTTTTCATTTACTGCGCTTACATTTGAAGTAAAGAACAGAGTTGTAAAGACTGAATTACAAGAAAATTGAAATGATTGCAACTATCTTCCATAGTATTTCCTTAGGTTAATGCATTCCAGGTTCTTGGCAAATCTTCACCGTTGAGGTGAGCAATTTTATAGGACCCCTTTTTTCCGACCTCTTGCACAACATAAGGGCCATCCCAGTTAGGCTGAAGCTTTCCGACGTGTTTAGATACCTCTACCTTTTTGAGGACCAAATCTCCCACTTTGAATGTTCTCATTCTGACTTTCTTGTCATAAGCTTTTTCCATGTTAGATTTGGTGGCTTGGATCTTTACGCACGCTCGGTCGCGTTTACTATCCGCGTGATCGACATCCATCTCTCTCAACAACTGGTTCTGATCGGGATCATAAGACTCGACCCTTGGCGAAGGCACTAACGTCTCGACCGGGATTACTGCTTCTGAACCGTACACCAATGAAAAAGGAGTTTCCCCTGTAGCTAACTTTACGGAGGTCCTGTTCGCCCAAATTACTCCAGGAAGCTCGTCTAACCAATTGCCTTTTGCTTCGGCCAGACGTTTTTCCAGTGATCGAACAATTTCCCTGTTGGTGACCTCGGTCTGCCCGTTTGCCTGGGGATGCCCGACCGAGGTGAAATTATGCTGGATGCCAAACTTTTCACACCACTCTAAAATCTGCTTTCCCACAAATTGAGTTCCGTTGTCGGAGATCAGGACCCTCGGTATCCCGAACCTGCAAACAATATTCTTCCAGAGAAAATTTATAACCTGAAACTGAGTAATTTTTGTTAATGCAATGCATTCAACCCATTTACTGAAGTATTCAACAGCAACCAGAACATAATTTTTTCTTGATCTAGCTGTCGGAAAAGGTCCCACGATATCGATTCCCCATTTGTCGAATGGCCAGCAGATCGGAATTGAGTGCAACTGTTCGGCGGGTTGATGAATCAAATTTGAATAAATTTGGCAATGATGGCACTTCTTGACATAATCGATGGAATCTGAAATCAGAGTAGGCCAATAATAACCAGTCCTCGAACATTTCAGTGCTAATGCTCTTGCACCGCAATGACTTCCAGCTTCGCCTTCATGCACTTCTTTTAAAATAAGCTCGAATTGACTCTCGGGAATACATTTCAACAGAACTCCCGAGCTTGACCTCTTGTAGAGCTGGTCATCGATCAAAACATACACTGGAGCTCGATATTTAATCCTTCGTGCTTCATTTACGTCCTCCGGTAGAACACCGCTTCTTAAGTAACTTTTCAAAGGTTCCATCCAGGAAGGGCCTTGCGTGTCTATTTCCATGATCTCCGAGCTTGGAGTCTCGTTCAAATCAACAGCTGGAGTGTTGGACATCAACCAAGTTATTACTCTCTCTTTACGTCCATCCATCGACCCCGTAAATTTTGAAAGCAAATCTGCCCAAGAGTTTTCTTCTCGAGGGATAGCTTGTATATCGAACTTACTTAACTTTGCCACCAGATCCTTCACCCTTTTCAGATACTTCATCATGTTGAATTCCTTTGCTTCATATACCCCTTTCACTTGCCTATGTACTAGCTCGAACTTGTTGCGGAATTTACACACGCAAATAAACGCAAGTGCACGTATCGAACAAGTAATAAAGAGTAAGTATAAGAGTATCGTCTCCACAGGGACTTGACTAAATATCTACCAATTTCAATTCCTAATTTACTTTTAATCTGGTTCCTAATCCAAATATATTTTTGGGGTTTAAATTAACTAGATTAACTAAATGAATTAACTAATCTAAGTACTTGGATTGAGTTCGAATAATGAGAAGAGAAACCCAGGGTTATAATCCACTATGTTATCTATTGGTTGGTCAATTGAGATTTCCGTAGTTATTGTGGTGACAAGAGTGCTACCCGAGGATTCAAGTATTTTCCTACGTATCTTCCGAATTACGTAAGAACTAATGTATTATCCAAATCGACTCTATTCCTAGGTGATTCGTAAATTAAACAAAGCATTAAACACAAACCTCATGTAACGGGTATAAACGCCTTAGGTATATTCCTATCCTAAGGGTCGTTTACTATTCAATTTCTATCTAATCCTAATCTCCCTTTTCCAAGTTCAAAAAGAATATTAAATCTAACAACTAGGTGATCAATCAAGTTGCAAGCATAGAGAACGAAATTGAATCAAACACAAGAATTGCCCCTAACTACGAATAATCCAATAAAAATAATCAAAGTAACATAGTTTCATAAAATACCCTAGATCCTAAAGAATTAGTTCATGATAAATATATGAAGAAAAATAATAAAGAAAAACAAATCTGAGTTCATGTGGTTTTATAGACAAAACGATAAATTCGAGATGAAGATCTTCAATATTGTGTTCTTCTTGCTTGGGTGATCTTCAAGACTTCTCCCTTTTCTTCTTCAATCTTTCTCCAAGTAGATCTTTGATGTTCTAAGTGTATTCTATGAGAAAAGTGTGTTGAGAGCTGATCAAAGATGTGTAATTTCGTGACCTAGAAGTCCTTAAATAGATCTACCAAGTTGAGGCCTAGTAGGAGACTTTGGGCCCAAGTTTTCTCTTAAAATCCCGCTGAAAATCGCGTCAGCTTTGCGCAACAGTTTTGCAAGTGGCATAACTTTCAGCTCCGAACTCCAAATCAAGATCCGTAAAGTCTGTGTTGTAGCTAACTCATTCCTCTATAATATAGTCGAAATTCAGATCAATTGGAACTTCCTTGAAAGAGTTATGGTCCTCGGAGTGCACAGCAACATTTCTGACAGCTTTTTCCTTCTTCGTTTGTTGCACTACTTGACTTCATTTGATCTTTAATTCGTTGTTCTTCACTTCAAATCATGTCCTTATATCCACATTAGCTTAGGCCTAAAATATGAACACAATATATAATAAATACCTAAATTCAAGCACAAAACAATCAAACCAATGACTCGAGCGAACAAAACAGAAAACTAACTAAAATTGCCTAAGATTCTACCAAAACTCTAATAAAACTAATCGAATGAGTAAAGGAAATAGACTTGATAACACTGTTTTCACAGAGTTATCACACCCCCAAACTTAAACTATTGCTCGTCCTCGAGTAATGACAAAAACTCAGACAACGACACAAACATTTACAATCATGCATCCCAAGTCAAACTTCTAACCATCAATTTCAAAACGTTATGCATTCTATCATGTAGTTCCTGCGTGTGTGTGTGTCTACATAATACAAGAATGTCGGACTCACCTAGATCACTATAGCTTCGAAATCATTGAGCCTAATTGCATGAATTCCTAAATTGCTAAACAAATTCTCTATTTTCTTAGGTTATCGTACCAATTACTAAGTTCTAGCAAGCTTTCAGTCGAAGTTATGGAATCCTTTAAGTTCGAACTTTCACTTAGCAAATTTTTTTCTTTGTTTAGCACAACTTAAGTTAGTTTAGCACCACTCACACTCATAACTCGTTCTAAAGAAGCAGTCAAAATAGAGGAGTGCAGAATAGTTAAGTCGATGCACCCATATATCGTTCATCTTATCGCAGTCAAGTTAGAGGAGTGCAAGTATAAGTCTCAAGCGATGAGGTCTTTCAGGTCTCATACAAGTGAGGTTATTTTCTTTGAATTTACTTATAGTTTTTCAACTATTTGCTTCATTGTTTCTTGTTAAAGTTATCCTTCCCCCCAAACTTAGGCAAAACTATCACTTAGACTCTTAGCATCTTAACCCTCGAATCTAGAGATCAGGTAGGCAAGAAAGGATTTCTTAAGCTCTATTCTAGACTATAATTCACTAACTTCATCCTAAATCCTCGATTATGCATTAGTGCTTAGAATATTGCAGGAAAAACAATAAAAAATACATAAAATTTCAAAAAATTTAGTCTAAGTCGACCTAGCATGCACATCGTAAATGCGACCTCACCCCCAAACTTAAACTAAGCAGTGTCCCCACTGCGACACAAAGAGGTAAAAAGAGGTCAACAGGACAAACAAACAAAAACAGAATACATCAATGTAAAGGAGAATTGGAGAAAGAAAACGCCCCTGACTTAAGTGAGTTCCCATTACTTGTAGCTCTTCTTTGTGACGGGGTTCGGCTCCGGCATATTGAAATTCAATAAAAATCCCCAATTTTTGCAAACATTACTTTCGAGCCATAGTTTCGGAACCAACCAAACCAACATTAATAGAGTTGAAATTGGAGATAATATGTTGAGGACGATGGCCAATTGGTGGTGCTTCGGCTGGTGGTAATAAATGGAGACGGATTTCTCCATAATTGGCGGTGTAGGAGCTTTGCGGTGGAGGAGGATGGTGGCTACGAAATTGGGTCTCGGTGGTGAACTGAACAGCGACGGCGCACCTGGTGATAGCAGCAGTACACGGGTCTTGGTGGCGGCGGTGTGGTGATGGCCGGCTGCGTGGGGCGGAGTGAGTTCTGAAAATAAGCTATAATTCCAGAGGTAACCTTGCGGGGGCGGAGTATTTTTGCGCTGGGGCGAAGTGAGTTCTGAAAATTAGCTCCATATTCAGGCCAATCAATTTTCGCTGGGGCGAAAAATTCTTTCCGCGGGGGCGGATCATGCTCTGTCCATCAATTTTTTTTTTTTTTTTTTTTTTTTTTTTTTTAAATGAGGCCATGGCTTGACTCCATTTGAGCCATGGCCTGAAGCTGCTGGAAATTCCCACTTTTGTTTGTTCAAGAAATTAGGCCATGGCTTAAATCCATTTGAGCCATGGCCTGAAGCTGCTGGAAATTTTCCATTCGTGTTACCCTCCACCTTGATGCCATTCTCTTCGTCAGATTTTTAATATTCTCCAGACCATCGATGTATCTGCACACAAAACAGACACCAAAAAACTAAACACGCAACAAGACACAAAACACAAACAAAACAAAAAAGAAAATAAAAATTGAAAACTTGGGTTGCCTCCCAAGAAGCGCTTAGTTTTAAGTCATTAGCTCGACTTTGATACTTCCTTTTTTAAGGTGGCCAATAATCGAATAGGACCCCGTCCGGATCAAGTATGAGTCCGGGCCTTTTTGCTTTCTTTGTTGTCCCGAAATTTGGTATTTTCCTTGTAAGCTCAATTGGAACAGATTTGAACCTCGTATCGAATCGACAAGCTCTATCCCCAGGTTCAAATCTCTTGTAATCTTTACCAACTCTTATCCAAGTCACGCTTTGAGGATGGGTATGCATATTGTAGTTCGTTTTATCATCAACCCTTCCTTTTTGCGTATCTCTCATTAATATCTCATCCACACCAAAATAAGATCCAACCTCTTTTGAATCATAAATTGGAGGTATGACAAACTCAATTGTATCCTCATCTATTTCCATTACCTCGATCAAGTCTATCAAAGTCAATGAATTGTTGAGTTCGATGTCTCCCTTGATTTCTTCGTCCTCCGGAATGGTTATGATATTTTCCTCCACATCCGGGATCTCCTCGTTATGACTAACATCGAAACTTGTCAATTTATTGCTCTGTGGCTGCTCTATGTCACTCTCAACCAGAAGAGAATTTGTCTCGCTCGGCTTAGTATCTGATAATATCGAATTATCCTCTTCATTCGAGAGTGAGTCTTGAGGTGGATTACCCATTCTTACATCTTTGCTTGATGCTTCTAGACACGAAGATAGCTTCTCAATTTTAGTTGCGATCTTTTCCATCTCTTGGCGATGTATGTCCATAAATTCCATAAAATCGTTGAATGCCTCCATAAGTGCGGGACTTGGTTCTGTTGGTGGTGGCTGAGAATATTCTTGATAGCTTGGAGGTATGAATGAGTTGGTCATCATGAAGTTTGTGTATTGATCACTACCCAGATCATCGCTCCATGGAACATTTGGGTTAGTCCCCCACCCTGAATTGTAGTTGTTGGGGTGAAGATTCTGACCATACTGACTACCCTGAAATTGATCCACGTATAACCATGAATTGGGATTCAGTGGGCACAAATCATACGAGTGTCCACCTGCACAATACACACAAGTCGTTCCTTCATTAAGCCAATGATAACTGATATGATTCATACCAAATGAAGAGAACGAGAAAAAGAACAACTAACTAGGAACCAACCAAAAGAAAAATCAAAAAATAAAAATTGGCAAATAAATGTTAAAAGTCCCCGGCAACGGCGCCAAAAACTTGTTGCGGAATTTACACACGCAAATAAACGCAAGTGCACGTATCGAACAAGTAATAAAGAGTAAGTATAAGAGTATCGTCTCCACAGGGACTTGACTAAATATCTACCAATTTCAATTCCTAATTTACTTTTAATCTGGTTCCTAATCCAAATATATTTTTGGGGTTTAAATTAACTAGATTAACTAAATGAATTAACTAATCTAAGTACTTGGATTGAGTTCGAATAATGAGAAGAGAAACCCAGGGTTATAATCCACTATGTTATCTATTGGTTGGTCAATTGAGATTTCCGTAGTTATTGTGGTGACAAGAGTGCTACCCGAGGATTCAAGTATTTTCCTACGTATCTTCCGAATTACGTAAGAACTAATGTATTATCCAAATCGACTCTATTCCTAGGTGATTCGTAAATTAAACAAAGCATTAAACACAAACCTCATGTAACGGGTATAAACGCCTTAGGTATATTCCTATCCTAAGGGTCGTTTACTATTCAATTTCTATCTAATCCTAATCTCCCTTTTCCAAGTTCAAAAAGAATATTAAATCTAACAACTAGGTGATCACTCAAGTTGCAAGCATAGAGAACGAAATTGAATCAAACACAAGAATTGCCCCTAACTACGAATAATCCAATAAAAATAATCAAAGTAACATAGTTTCATAAAATACCCTAGATCCTAAAGAATTAGTTCATGATAAATATATGAAGAAAAATAATAAAGAAAAACAAATCTGAGTTCATGTGGTTTTATAGACAAAACGATAAATTCGAGATGAAGATCTTCAATATTGTGTTCTTCTTGCTTGGGT
>JAYDYQ010002149.1:0-11702 GCA_034814905.1 Penstemon davidsonii
AGTGGTCAACTACGCTGTTTAAGCTAAGTGCGCAATCAGCTAATTAGTGGGGTAATTGCGATTACCCCCTTCTTAATTAAAATAGTTGTTTTGTTTGCATCGAGCCCTTTTTCGTATGACTAGATGAATTGAATACTTGTAGGGGATATGTCCAAAATTTTAAGTTCCGCTGCTTTGTTGTTCCGACAACTGGGCATATCCCAGCTACAAGGGGGGTGGAATTTGGTATTAGACATGGTTGGAGTCATTTCATTCTTGAAGGAGATTATAAATCTTTTATTGTATCCGCTCTTCATAGTATTCCAATAGTACAATTGACCCTATTCTAGATGATATTAAACGTTTGGGCTCAACTTTTGTATTGTTTTCCTGTTCTGATATGTTAATAGATAGTAATTCAGTAGCTTATGTCTTAACTAATGGGGCTCTTGATATTTCTCCCCCTTATTAGAACTTTTAGAATTTATTGCTGATTTTGTATTTGACGATATTGATCATTAATACAATCTTTATTCGATTTTTATGTTTCCTAAAAAGAAAAAAAAAGTTGAAAGACATCCCAATTACATGAAACGTAATTAATTAAAAATAAAAACATACAACGCACAAACCACGTGTCACATTCTATCTAAGAGATAGACATAGTGGTGGTCGTAAAGAGTTTGAGAAAAGGTAGAGGAAGTGGTCCAACCATTTTACCCCCAATCAGATTAGACAATTTTTCACCGGACAATTTTACCCTTGTCACCGGTTCAACGGGTTTTTGTGGTCAATAAGTATAAAATGAATAACTCGCAGGGGTTTTAGCACTGCTTTTATTAATTGGTTGAGGTTTTAATAACTTCTTTTTTATTTCAATTTTCGTTTTTATAATTATATAACACAGTAGTTTATTTGCGTGACGTCAATTCTAAATTCTTGTTAGAATCTATATCTATATACAATCAGATCAATCATCAGGTAATTCATTTTTGGCCTTTTATTTCATTTCTGTTATTTGATTTGAATTTGTGATGTTGAATTGTATTTGTATGGATTTTTCATTTTTTGAATTTTGAATTTTTGGTGTCAAATCTTGGGTTCTTGAAATTTTATTGATGAATTGCGGGGAAATTAAGTTGATCCTGCAGAGATCTGATCAATTTTTCAAGAAGCGTGATCTTTTAATTGATTGCTTTGACTTAAAGTGAGAAAATATGGATTTACTTTAAATGTGAGTTAAAATTTTGGAACTATGTTTCGTTCGACTAAATTTCAGTGGATCAAACTCTGGAATTATGTTACTGGAGTTATTTTCATTTATTTTTGTTATTGAATGTGTAAAACCCGGTGTCTTACAAAGGTATAACTTGGGTGATATCTTGAGAATTGTAGTTGGACACAGGAAATCATTTTTATTCCATACCTAAGTGAAAACGAAAATGCATCTTGTTTTCTTTATATGGATCTATTGATATTAGATCACATTTCTGTGTGGTATTTATTTCTTTATTGGTTCCATGGATTCTATATTTAACTTGCAAGTGATATAGAATTGTTGCCGGATTCATAATTAAGTTTTAATAATTTGAATCCAACCATGCTCTCCGTCTTGAAGCTATCATATATCATAATAGATAGTGGGTTGGTTTTATGTGATACTTATTTACTACGAAATGAAATTCTGAATTATGGTTTAATTATTTCTGTTTTGATTGACAAAATGCTTTCGGAATATTTTGTAGATTGAGCAGGGCGACCTTTACGAGATAAAGTAACTGCATTTGATGATCTTATATTGGCATGGTGTCAAAAAAGAGACTGGATTACGGATTCAATGGCTACCGAGCCCCCATTATTCCCAGAGCTCCTAGATCAATTAGGGTAACCATAAATTTCAAATTGTGTTTTTTGCCATCCATATTAAGTTAAGTACTCATATTTGTTTCTCTTCTCAGAAAAGGGCTCCACACAAGAAATTGGTCGAAGACAGCAAACTCTGTGCCTTTGAATTACTCGCAGCCGTAGCCGGAAAGTTGTTAAAGGAGAGTGAAAGCTCTTCTTCAAGTAATGTACAAAATGTAAACAATAATAAAGCTTTGAAATCCGAGAGCTGTGATCATGGAAGTTGTACTGAGAGTACATTTGTGGGTGTTCCACAAGCACAAAATAATTCTGATTTAAAGAATCTAGATTGTAATATAAAACTAGGAATCTCCAAGCCAGAAGTGAAGTCGGAGGATGAAAAGAAACCGATAATTGGAGAATATGTGAATACTAATGTACCGATTAACCACTCAGATAACAGTGTACAGTTGTCCTTGTATAGTGACCCCATTCCCAGTGCTTTATTGCAAAAGCACTTGAATAATAATGTAAAGTTAGGAATTAGAGATGATGATGAAAATTCTTTTGGGCGCAAAAAATCTTGGCCCTTAAAGCCACAGCCACGTACAGGACAACACTGTAGAATAAGGAAGAGTTTTACATCCAAATACTGGAAAGTAGCTCCAAAATTGAAGGATTGTGAACTTTATAACAACACTAGTAAGTGGTGTTTTATATGTTTTATTTGAGCTTTAGATTTATGTAATTTTGACCATCTAATATAGTTTTTGCTTACAGATGATGGAATGAATACCTTTTATCGCTATAGGAAGAGCATATATTCTCAAGAAAGATATCAACATGTGCCAATTAAGAAACGGAAATTGTATGACCACAGCTTTGCTAGCAGTGTTTCCATGAGAGGTCATCAGAAAACAAAGGATCCACATGGTAATTTTCTTTAAGGAGTTTCTTTTTTAACTTTATTGGGTTTTTTTTTCTTACACTTGCTTCATTCTTTCTTCAGTGAAATTTAGCATCAAGTCCTTTAGGGTGCCAGAACTTTACATTGAGGTCCCTGAAACTGCAACCGTTGGTTCTCTGAAGGTTTGTTTGTGTTTGAGATGAAAAGTTTGAGCTCTATTTCTGCATATAGTGTATGTAAACATGTCGAGTTATCTCTTTTTTTTTTTTTTTTTTTTTTTCTCAGAGAACTGTGATGGAGGCAGTGACTGCTATTCTAGGAGGTGGAACACGTGTTGGGGTAGTTCTTCAAGGAGAAAAGGTCGGTGATGACAATACAACTTTGCAGCAGGCGGGTATTTCTCAAAGCAGTACCCTTGATACTCTCGGTTTTACGTTAGAACCGAGTTTTACACACGTTTCTCCATCAACGACTCCTAAAAAACTTCCCCTCATATTGCCATATGACGCAGATCAGCCATTATCAAGGTATTCTGATATTTCCCACCTTGTTATTCTTATTACCAAAACCCTCCCATGTGCTAAATTTTATTAGCAAAAAAACCCTCCCAAACCAAAATGACAATTATATCCCCAACAAAAGACACAAAAACACCCTTATTCACTTAAAAAAATTGACAATAATCCTCATGTTAACTTTGAAAATTGGTGATAACGCCCCTGTTCACTTGAAAAGTTGGCTATAACCTCCATATGGATACAAAGGAATTTCAAATGGGGTATTTTGCTATTAAAAAAAGAACCCAAGGGGTTTTTTCTAATCAAAATAACACAGGGAGCAGGGGTTTTTAGCCAGTTAGACTAAGCACTGGGGATATATTTGCATTTAGCTCATCTGATTTTTTTAAACCTAACCCAAGTTAATTATTCGATTAAAACTTAAAGTCAAACTAAAATATTTGATTCAATTTTTGGTTTGGGAGAATGGTCAATCGAAATTTCTCTCGGTACCAAACTGGTTTAAAACCATATGTTATTACATTGTTTTTAGCTCTAATAACCAAATGGAAGTTGTTGAGGTATTTGCATGCATGTCAATCAAGCCAGTTTTCATATACTTATTCTCCAGGTCACCTACCACTACTCCGATGATTGATTCAGGGATCTCAAATGATTCAATCGATCCCCCTCTTATTACTGACTTGGATGGCGATATAGATAATAAAGAATTTGTGTCCTCCTCCCAAACTACCCCTACAGATGCACTAATAAATGAATCCAAGGCATTGGTTCATGTCCCTCCAGTTAAAGCGGAGGCACTTGCAGTAGTTCCAGTGAACTCGAAATCTAAATGCAGTGAACTTTCACAGCGTAGAATTAGGAGACCTTTCTCTGTAACTGAAGTGGAAGAACTGGTTGAAGCAGTTGAAAAACTGGGAACCGGAAGGTAAGAACATAGTACATTCTCTTGAAATGTAAATAAATAAAAATAAATTGAAGTTTATTTTATCTATAATCCAATTTTCTTAATGAGTGAAATGCAAAAAGACCCCTTGTGCTTTGCCTAACTATAAAAAAAAATTGTGTTATTTTTATTAGTAAAAGCACCCCATGTGCTTATTTTTATTAGCAGAAAACCCCCCTCCCTAGGTGAAATGAATTTTACCCCCACCAAAGGTTGCAAAAACACACCTCTTAACCTAAAAAAATATCAATAACCCCCTGTTATCATTGAAAATTAGCAATAACCCCCCATTCAATTAAAAAAATGACAAAAACCACCCTATGATTTATGAAGGAATTTCAAATGGGTTTTCTTGCTAATAAATGAAGAACACTGGGTTTTTTTTATAGTTAGCACAAGGGGTGTTTTTGCATTTAGCTCTTTTTTAATTGTAATTTAATTTTCATTTGATTGACTCAGGTGGCGTGATGTTAAAATGCGCTCTTTTGAGAACGCAGATCATAGAACTTATGTCGACTTGAAGGTACGAAGCTTATCTGGTATATATTATTTTGTTTTGTTAAAGAGTTTGGTACATGTTTGGTTTATGCTTGGTTAAGAAAATTCAGCAATTTAATTGCTTAGGGAAGCTTTAATTCTATTTTAGAGGAAAAAAACTAAAGCCGAAAGTTAAGTTAAAATTAGCATATTATATATCGAAAAAATGTAAAACACCGGAATGTAGGTGTCAATATTTTAAAATTTTCTTGTGATTTTTCTATTAAATTTTGTGGGATGGGGATTGCGGTTGAATCTTTCCAGAAAAGTGAGAAAGTTTGCTTACCAATTTCACTATGTGCGAAAAATAAAATAAACTTTTTCCTTTCTTGACAACCAAACATGCTCTTAGTAGGATGTTTCGGTTGGCATTATATTAAACTGCACATGCTTTTATACATACAGATATTGCCAAATGAATCTTATGATTCCTCAATTACATGGAAAGAGCTGTGGATTGAATCTAAGACTTAGATTCAAGATTAATTATTAATTAAGCAAATTAATTAATATTGCCCATTTGATATATATATATATACAGGATAAATGGAAGACCTTGGTACATACAGCTAGCATATCTCCTCAGCAAAGAAGGGGTGAGCCAGTGCCGCAAGAGCTGTTGAACCGCGTCCTTTCCGCCCACTCTTATTGGTCCCAAAATCAGTCGAAACTACACGAGAAGCATCTGATGGCACCTCTGAAAATTGTTGAGGAGGTTGTAGCAGCTTGAAGTGTTCTGATTTGTGAATGTGTACAAAATTTACTATTTACATGAAGAAAAAAAGTATAACAATGAAGTTGTACATTAAATTAATTTAGCATTGTTGCACTTTCTGATTTGTTGCCTAGCCTATTATTTACACTTGTGACTATTGGATAGACTGGCTTTTTGTAAATGATGATTTGGTTGAATAAACAAAGTGTTTTTAACCATACCACAGTCTTCATTTAGATTCTTTAGTCGTAGTAATTCTTTCATATGTACGTTAATTTTTTACCATAGAGCCTCACAATTATTGGACTTTGAGGCTAGTATGTTATTGTTCTTTATCAGCATTACAGTTAATGAATCATTGCATCACCTTTTCCTTGCTTGCTCCTTTTCATCTGCTGTTTGGAATCACATCAAGAATTGGTTGGGCATTACCCGGGCTATGACGACACTAGCAAGTGCTTTAAAATGGATTAAAAAAAAGAATCTACAGGGACGTCTTAGTTGAGTAAGGCAAAACAAATTGCACTTGCTTGCAACATATATCACATATGGACTGCAAGAAATTAGAGGATTTTTGAGGGAGAAGTCCCTAGAGCTGAAGCCACTAGCATTAAGATTAAATCAAATGTGTACACTGTTTTGTACTATTTGTATCCGTATGATTTAATTCAGATATAGGGACATTATGGCCTGTATGGCTTGACCATTTTTTGTCTTCTGGCTTTGGTCAGTTCTTTGTATATAACTGTTGATATATTTATGCCGTTTACAGTTTATAGGGCTGTCATATAATCATTTTCGCTTTAATATTGTAAAATTTGGGCGTAACACACCGAATTTAACATATAGCAAACTATACTTCTGTTAAAAAATAGGGTAATTAGGAAATGAAATTTCAAATCAACAATAAATTGTTTAGCTGAAATTGGTGAAACAATAAGTAGATCTGTCTGCTTTATTTAGTTTGGCGCATTGGCGGTGATTTAATTTCAATTCCAAATGCACTTTGGGGCCATGTGAAATCATGAATAACTTAATTCTTTTTTTAATAAAATTCAATAACTTCTATTATTGCGTCAAGTAGGGGTGAACGCGGTCGGGTTATGGCGGGTGACAATGAAAAAATCAACCCGATCCGACACATGCGGATTGCCAAAATTTCAAACTGCACCCGCATTTTTAAGTTCATAATTCGCACGGTTCGGGTGAGGCGTGTGCGGGCGGATTGACGGGTTGAACCATTGAATTTATTTAATGCATAAGTGTTTTTGTTATATAGTATATTCTGTTATAAAATATGCTTAAAGATAATCTAACTAAAGATTAAAGATGAAAAGGTAGAAGTAGGGAAAAAGTATTTTTATTCATACCTCCTTCCAATACATTACAATATAGCTCTATTTATAGGCTTAGAGGAGACACTCAAAAGCCATGAGTTACATAAGTTTCAAGTCTTAATTGTCCGCTACCTAGTCTCATTACAATGACCTATTAAAGTAGTATTTCAATGGACATCCATTACTATTATATTTATAACACTGCCCCTTGGATGTCCAATGTTTATTGCTTTATTAAAAAAATTATCAGCAAAATCCGGTGGGAAAAAAAATTTGGACAAGGGGAAACAAGTGCAATTTGATGTGGAACTAAGGAGTGTGTTACACTGCCTCATTAAAACCTTGCGAAGAAAAATCCAATGGAATAAAAACTTGGACGAAGGAAAAAGAGTACAGCTTGAAGTATATTATTAGTGGCACACTCCCCTAAAGTCTATTGTTTATAGAATATGCCTCGTTAAAAACCTTACTAGGAAAACCCCATGGGATAAAAACCAAGTGAAGGGAAAAAGAGTGCACATGTCTTGAATGTTACTTGACCTGATAACAAAATAACTTTAACATTTTTAAGTTGTCACATCCCAATTTCATTAATAAACTTTTCAAATGTGGTAGTCTGACAATGTGTTGGTTAATTTTTTTCTCAAATGATATACATCACATCCCTTTTGGATATGATGGGTCATAGATCAAAAAACACTCTCGATTTTCCTCATGCATTGTGATTATTTCTACGCGTTGAAGTGACAACCAAAGTTTATTTTGTAGAACAACATGATATAGCAGTTCATCTGCTTGTAAATACATAACTTATTCGAGAGCGAGTTTTATGTGGATCAGATAAGTACCCTATATCAACATCGCCAACCAATTGTGATTTTGAATCATTTGTATAAGTAGCCATATATGAATTGAACCTCGGAGGTATCGAAATATATGTTTAACTCCATTCCGATGTCGGCGTGACGGAGAAAAACTAAATCTTGCTAATATAAACTTACAACAAATGATACATTAGGGCATGTACTATTAACAAAATACATCATTCTCCTATAACATTGTGTTGGTCCCAAGTGGTCATATGAGGTCTAGAGGGGGGTGAGTAGACCTTTTAAAACTTTCAAAATTTTCTCTAACTTTTTTTATCAGCATAGTAAGCTGATCAAGAACGCGTAAGACTACTTCACTGATTGCGCACTCAGCTTAATCAGTTTAGTTGACCACTCGTCTGATGTAACTTATTTGATTCAAATATTATCGGAGTTTGAAATACTTGTTTGCAGCGGATTTATCAAGTGTTTTTCAACAACTTGTTTTCTTCCTTAAAATATTTTAACCCCAGTTTTTAAACTCCTTTTAAAATCTTTTGTTGAGTTCGTATGTCTGAAGTTCTTTGAAAATATGAAAGTAAAATGCAATAAACAAACACACAAAAATTTTATAGTGGTTATATGGATTGAAATCCTTTAGTCCACTCTTACAAGTCACTTAGATCTTGGGTTATACTATAAACACACAGTTTACAATATACAATGCTTGCGCAATTCAACAAATGAAAAGCCACAAGTTCGCAGCAGGGAATCACAAAGAAATCCCACTCTCTGAAGCTAGATCACTCACTTAGATGGATCTACACTCCTCACAACTATCTCTATTACATAAATCACACAGATTTTTATATGTATTTTTGTTTTCCTTAACTCGGTTGTTGTCAACAAATGACTAAGTTGATGGTGATCTGTATTTGAGCTTTGAGACTTAGAAGATTTTTCTTGCTTTGATTTTTCTCTCAGTTGTGTCTTGGTCTCTAACTCTTGAATTCAGATCTATTGATACTTTTTTTTTTTTTGGTCAGCAAGAATAAAAAAGAAAACTAAGCTAAGTCTTCGAGCAACAGATGGCGAACGTAGTCGGGGGGATCATCCCACTTCAGTAATTCCCTTCCTGCTTGATGACCAAGCCTAGCAAGAGCATCAGCGACAGAATTTGCCGATCTCTTAGTGTGTATAATCCGAACAGTCCACGGCTTCTTAAGAAAGCCCCTACAGTCCTCCAGAATTGATTCCAAGGGATGTTCTGACGTGAACTCTTTAATAACCAAATGAAATATCGGTGTGAGTCAATTTCAACCACTAGTTTTCTCAACCTTCTCTCCTAAGCCCACTTAAGCCCCTCCCCGAGGGCAAGTAACTCCGCTTGGATACTAGTACATGCTCCCAAGCCACCGCTAAACCCGAACACCCAATCTCCCTCCGCATCCCCGATAACCCCACCCATTGCTGCTGAATTAATCGAAGGCATCCAACTCCCATCAGTGTTAAGCTTCCACCAACCCTCATCCGGGCAAACCCATCTCAAAGTAGGGGAGTCTCTCGGTTGAAGGGACCTTGGAGCATTCTCTTGAAACTCCAGAGCAAGTTGTTTAATTTTACCGACAACAACCTGCACTGGCTCTTCTTTACCCTCGAAGACAAAGAGATTACGAGCTTTCCAAACAATCCATATTGTAGCCAAGAAGATCCATCTCCACCCACAATGAGGTAAAATACTACTCCGAAATTGAAGAGATAAGTTTTTTTTTACCCAGTGACTCCTACTAACCATTGTGAAAGGCAACAAGTCCGTCGGAGAAACCACCGTATCCCAAATTCTTGATGCCCGGTGACACTCTCTCAAAATATGGGTGGGTCTTCTCTCACAGCACAACCCCTCGGACATCGATTAGACTCCGCAAAATGTCTATCGAACCTCAAGGAGTTGGTCATCAAACTATCATGAGCAAGCAACCAGAGAAACAACTTAAGCCTTTACGGACAACGAAGATTCCAAACCCAAAGAAAGTTAGCAGACCCAACCCCAACGGGACCATTCAATGCCTGATAAGCTGAACCACATGAGAACTTACCATTCGCTGAACCACCTCAAATCCGAGAGTCACACTGGTTTGAGTCAAAAGGAATTGGTGTCGAGAGAATTCTATTCCTGATATCCTCAGGGATAGAGGACCTAAGTGTATCGAGATCCCAATCCCCCTCACCACGGATGACATCTGCAACAGTCAGACAAAGCTCATCTGCTCTGATTTCATCCATAATAACATCACATAGAGGTTCAGAACCCAACCATCGATCAAACCAGAAAGATATATGCTCCCCATTACTAATACGCCATTTGATGCAATGCTCGATCGACTTAGTGCTCCTGATGATACCTTTCCAAGTGCTAGAATCTCCACCCTTAAGTTGGTAATCGAACAGGTCCACTCCCTTCAGATACTTTTTACCAAACGCCTCATTCCAAACGGAGCTATGATTGTTGATAATTCTCCAACCTACCTTGGCCAACAAGGATATATTCGCATTCCTGGTAGACCGCAAACCCAAACCACCTTCCTTCTTCCGTTTCACCACTTTATCCCAGCCAACTAAGTGCGTTTTTCTCCTAGAGGTGTCAGTTAACCATAAAAAACTCCTATTGATTTTGTCAAGCTGAGAGCAAATGGCGGTTGGAAGCCAAGCTGTCGCATTGTATAAGTCGGTATAGCGGCGGTAACAACCTGAATAAGCGTCGCCCTCCTTGCTAAACTCAAATATTTTGCTTTCCAAGCCGATAGACGACTCTGCACCTTCTCAATAAGACCATTGTAGAGAGAAGCCCCAACCCTACCATGAATCAAAGGAACACCAAGATATTTCCCCAAATCATGGGTCCTACTGAAACCCAGGATCTCCATAATCTCTCTCTTGGCCCGTCTATCAGAAGAGTGGCTAAGAAAAATTCTGGACTTACTGAAATTAACCCGCAACCCAGAGCACGAGCAAAACGAATCCAGGACACCCTTAATAGTTGTTGGTCCCAAAAGTGGTCAATGAGGTCTAGAGGGGGGGGGGGGGGGGAATAGACCTCTGAAAACTTTAAAACATTTTCTCTAACTCTTCTGACAGCAGACTAAGCTGACCGAGATTTGTAAGACTACTAAGCTGATGCGCACAAAGCTTTATCAGCAGAGTTGACCACTCATCTGATTTTCACTCAGCTGATTTCAGATGTTAAATCAGAGTTTTTAGAAACTAGTTGGCAGCGGATATTCAAGGTGTTTTTCACCAATCTGTTCCTCTTTAAGTTTTCTCACTCAAAAGATTTTATCCCCAGTTTTTATAACTCCTTTTAAAATCTTTTGGTTAAATCGTATGTTTGAGTTCTTTGATAAATATGCAAAGTATAGCAAATAGTAAATCAAACACACAGGATTTTTATAGTGGTTATATGGATAAAAATCCTTTAGGCCACTCTTCCAAGTCACACAGATCTTGGGTTATACTAGAATACACAAAGTAATCAAGTATACAATGCTTGCGCTGATCAACAAATGAAAAGCCACAAGTGCGTTGCAAGAAATCACACAGAAATCCTACACTCTGAAGCTAGATCACTCACTTAGACGGATCTACACTCCTCACGCTATTTCCAGTACAGAAGATCACTCAAAAATTCTATACTAGGAAGCTATATCACTCACAAAGATGGATATACACTCCTCTCTTTTACAGTTGAAAGTCACTCAGACAGACAACTAAGTTCTCTGTTCTTCAAAGAAAAGCTTTGTCAACAAATGACTTCGGCTTGTGATCAGATGACTCAACTGATGGATCTTGCTCTTATGATATGATCTTGAGTTGTGCAAGCTCTCTTAAGATCTTCAGTTTGTCTTCTATTTATACTCCTCGGATTTGAATTTTCTGCCCGTTGAAGGTTGACAGAAAGCTACAGTCCTCGAGTTCTGGTCCTGACACGCGGAACGGCTCCCTGCAACTGTTGCACTGTACACTCTGTTGTACGGATGTCTACTTTATGTCAGTCGCATTTAATGCTCTCAGCTCACAGCTGGTTCCCGTTGATAAGCTTCCTGACCGTCTTT
>JAYDYQ010002150.1:0-21461 GCA_034814905.1 Penstemon davidsonii
TATATATATATATGACACCAATAAAAAACAAGGAAAATAATATCTTGAGTTAAACCTAATTGTAGCACTAATATATTTTCTAAAGCAAGTCATAATTCAAGCCACAATCAAATTCTTCCCACAATTTTCTAAAGCAAGCCCTAATCTAATTCTTCCCACAATCAAAAAGCTAACCCTAATTCAAGATTATTTGTACTGAAAACTTCAAATCAATTCGTGCTTTTAATTCTTACCTCTAAATGTGTAGAAGGGAAGACTTGAGGATGAGGAGAGGTGGTGGTGCGTCTCCAAAGCTGGTGGTGCGCGGCGGCGGTGCTTCCAGATCTAGGTGATGGTGGAATCTTTGCTTGAACGGTTTAAGGTGGTGCTTCCGCCACTAGGTTCGATGGCCGGTGGAAAGGTTGTTGCACGGTGGAGGTGGTGGTAGGCCGATGGGGGGTGGTGGTGCTGTCAAAAATATTTTTTGAAGACTTGGGTTTTTTTTTTCTTTCCTCAATTTTACCTCAGCCCGTTTTTTCCTTTAATTTGTACTATTGAAAGGATTGCAACCGGTTGAAAATCGGTTGCAATTTCTCTCTCCAAAATTGCAACCGATTCTAAATCGGTTGCAATTTCTCTCCAACCGATTCTAAATCGGTTGCAATTTGCAACAATTTCTCTCTCCAAAATTGCAACCGATTTAAAATCGGTTGCAATTTTGCAATTTCTCTCTCCAAAATTGCAACCGATTTAGAATCGGTTGCAATTTCTCTCCAACCGATTCTAAATCGGTTGCAATTTGCAACAATTTCTCTCTCCAAAATTGCAACCGATTAAAATCGGTTGCATATTGAGATAAAGAAATTGAAATTCCAACCCCAAATTGCGACCGACGCTAATTCGGTTGCAATTCTGGAAAAAATTCCAACCGCATAATTTTCGGTTGGAATTCTTCCAACAGAATAATTTTCGGTTGGAAAAATGCGGTTGGAAAATTCCGGTTGCAAATTTCAATTTTTCTAGTAGTGTTTAATTAGAAATGAGACACATAGTGGTACACCATTTTGGGACAGAAGATCTTCTCCGATAAAATTGACATGTGTCCTTTTTAACTGGATATTTGTTAGAGTTTATTTAATTAGTTTAACCTCAGTTAAGAATAAAAAAAAAATAGAAAAAGAAAAATAACTCTTGTTTCCCACGTTGTCACACTTCTGTTCAACTTCTTCAAAGAAGAACTCTTGAACAGATTTGATTCTACAAATTAAAGAAATTATAGAGACATTGAAGAAACCTTGTGTTGGTGTAATTAAGTTCAACATAACTAATTGAATTGAATCAAATTAGCCAAAGTTAATTACACCTAATAATGAATGAAATGAGAAGAGAAGATTGTGTGTCTTCATCCCACATGGGAAAGAAGGAAAAAATTGAGCTACAAAATTGCTATAAAAAGGGTATCAAGCGTCCAAAGGGAAAAGGCTTTGTAGGAATGGGCCTAAAATTATTTCAGGGCCCAATAATTATTTAAAAGTCCAAATTTTCACAAAGATCCATGGGTGATCCGAATAGGATCCGCGTGTGATCCGAATAGGATCCGCGAGACCCGTTTCTAGAAGGTCCGGGAATGATCCGTTTTACCCGCCCAATTTTGAATGAAAGGGTGTGTTTGGTCGGATTTTGAATCGAACGGGTGGCACCCGTTCGGACCGAACCATTGTTTGAGTTAAATCTGAACCGTTGTGACCCTCCAGCAACACTTTTTCATTTGCTATAAATAGGAGAAGAATCTGGCCAATTCTTCACACTATTTTTCAGCAAATAAAGTATAAATAATTATTTCTTCTCTACTTTTCAAATTAAATAATTTTCTGTCGAAGTTCTGTTTGTTCCAACTCGTCCGTGGTCTTTTGTTCGTGCAAAACAACAAGGATCAAGACTTTTGTATCTTGGGAGACTATCGAGGAATACTGATTGCACCGTAGGCAGCCTCGAAAATATTGTCTTAAGGAGATTGCATCCGCAGTCTCAGTCTTAATTTCATTGGTTTAATTTTTTCTGATTTCATAAAATAAATTCAAGTAAGGTTTTGATTTCGTTAAATTAATTTCGGTACAAATTACAGTCCATTTAAGAACATAATTTGCATGATTTCAAAGAGTTCGTTAAAATTCTTTTATAAAAACCATCAAATCATATTTTCTTTCTCTACCATCTAGTTAAGTAAATTCATTGCTCATATAATATTATTTAATTATACTTCAAGCATTCAAGTTTTTGAAATTTAATTTAGTGAATTAAAGTTTATTGAGCACTTTCAATATTTAAAACAAAATTTACGTAGCATTTTTCACTTTGAAATTTAAAGCTTTGTATTCTTTTGATTATTGCATTGCAATTAGTCAAACTCCACTACTTTAATCTTTTTTTAGGGTTTATTTATACTATATTTTGTTTTGTCGTTTATTCGAACTATAGTTAATAATTACTATAGCTATAAGAAATATAGTGCGAGTATATTTCTATTACACAGATTCTTAAACGCCACCAACACCTTGTACAAATCCCGTACTGACGTAACTTAAATTCCACGATCTAAATACCCAAAATTAGTATATAATATATGCCCATAAATTACCCGAATTATACCCAATTATGTGCCTCATAAATACATACATATATGTATATATGTATAATATATATACAAGCGTATATATATATATTATATTACTACATATAAGAGCGGATCCCCCCTAATCTACAGTAACTTTTCGACATGCTTAGTTTCCTTTTTTTTTCACCCGTTATCAAAACGACGTCGTTTTGGGCAAAGTGCCAGACGTCGTCCTGGGAAAAAGGCAGATTATGACTCAGCTCTTATCTCTCTTCCATCGTTAGATTACTCTTACTCCTCAATTTTCTCCCACAAAATCCCTCTTCTAATTCCTCCTGTAAAAATTATCTCCAAAATATTTCAATCAATGCTTTCGTTTCTATATGATTCGATTATTCATCTCGCTTAAACCTTTTGTCTTCTCTCTCTTCTTCAAAGCAAACTAGGTAACCTATTCCTCTTATTTTCTCAGTTTGATTTCATTCAAGA
Source organism: Penstemon davidsonii (assembly GCA_034814905.1). Taxonomy (NCBI): domain Eukaryota; kingdom Viridiplantae; phylum Streptophyta; class Magnoliopsida; order Lamiales; family Plantaginaceae; genus Penstemon; species Penstemon davidsonii. The sequence goes on from JAYDYQ010002150.1 coordinate 3,083, forward strand.
AATTTTATGCTTTAGCCTCTAATTCTCTCACATTTTTTTCCTCAATAGAGCAAGGTAATGAATTTTGGATTTGGCTGGACTGTGGGCCGAGGGTGTTGGTGTTCTGGCCGGTGTTGGAGGCATAAAGGAGTGCGGCGGCTAGGGTTTGATGGGGTGGAAGAAGATGGAGTTTGCGTGAATTAATCGTTTTCGCTGTAGGCAATTACACGGAATGTTTTTTCATCTACAGCTAAGAGACAGCCAAATGGTTGAATGAATTTACCCTTTCGTATTTGGTGAAGGTAAGCGGTGTTAACTTCGTCGGATTTATGGTTATGGCCGAGATTATGGTTATGGTTATGGTGATGGTGATGGTGACGAATCATCTTCTTCCCGAAATAATTTTTGGGAAGATTATAACAACACGATGGAAGAACAAGATAATGAAGACAAACAACTTCACGAACAGTACAACGAACTTTTGAATTCTCAAACAGAAATTGTGCCTGTACATGGTGGTTCTGTTCCAGGTCGTAAATTTTTAGACAGGAACCACCCAGCACGACACATACAACTGATGAACGATTATTTCATCGAAAGACCGTTGTATTCAGGTGAAATATTCAGGCGCCGTTTCCGTGTGAAGCGTCCCCTTTTCCTCCGTATCCTTGCGGATTGCGAGCGCGAAAATATATACTTTCGTCAAAGATACGATGCCTCCCATCGAGCAGGGTTTTCACCAATTTTGAAGGTAACAATCGCTATGCGTTCGTTGGCGTATGCATGCTCCCACGATTACAGCGACGAAAATTTCCGTGTTGTGGAGAGTACCACATGCGAGATTGTCCATGAATTCTGTCAAACCATTTTGGGTTTGTATAAAGACGAGTACCTTCGTGCCCCAACGCAAGCTGACTTGACCATGCTACTTAACAAATTGGAACGACGTGGATTCCCTGGGATGATTGGCTCGCTCGACTGTATGCATTGTACGTGGAAAAATTGCCCAATCGCATGGCAAGGAAGTTTTTCTGGAAGGTCGAAAAAATCTACGATTGTTCTTGAAGCTGTTGCTTCACATGACACGTGGATATGGCATGCCTTTTTTGGCGTGCCAGGAGCATTGAACGACATTACAGTCCTTGGTCGTTCACCTCTGTTCGACAACCTCACTTCTGGTAACCTTCCCGAAGTTCAGTATGAAGTGAACAATCGTAGGTACTACATGCCTTACTACCTTGCGGATGGTATATATCCGAAGTGGGGAACGCTAATCCAGTCTGTGAGAAACCCGAGAACCATTCCTGAACAAGTATTCTCGCGGTATCAAGAATCATTCCGCAAAGATGTTGAACGAGCGTTCTGAATTCTCCAAGCTCAGTTCGCAATCGTTAATCAACCCGGCAGGGGGTGGCATAAGCAGGATTTGTCCAACATCATGTTAACTTGCATAATACTCCACAACATGATTGTGGAGGACGAACGTGACGAATACAAAGACGATGACTCCGACGATGATTGTTGGTCCCAAAAGTGGTCAATGAGGTCTAGAGGGGGGGGGGGGTGAATAGACCTCTAAAAACTTTAAAACTTTTTCTCTGACTTTTCTATCAGCAGACTCAACTGATCTGATTCGTAAGACTACTAAGCTGATTTCGCACAAAGCTTTATCAGCAGAGTTGACCACTCATCTGATTTCACTAACCTGATAGATAACTCAGAGTTTCAAAACTTGTATGCAGCGGATTTATCAAGTATGTTTTTCAAACAAGTTTATCTTTCAAAGTTTAACCCCTGTTTTATAAATTCCTCAATTTATAATTATTCTTTCAAAACAGTTTGTTTACTTATGAAAATATGCAAGATAAAACAAGTAATCAAACACAAGGAATTTTTATAGTGGTTGTATGGATGAAAATCCTTTAGTCCACTCTTCCAAGTCACACAGATCTTGGGTTATAATAGAAAACACAAAGTTAACAGTATACAATGCTTGTGCAATTCAACAAATGAAAAGCCACAAGTGCGCGGTAAGAAATCACACAGAAATCCTACTCTACGAAGCTAGATCAGTCACTCGGATGGATCTACACTCCTCACGCTATTTTCAGCACAGGAGATCACTCAGAAAACCTATACTAAGAAGTTATATCACTTCACACAGATGGATATACACTCCTCTCTCTTTTCTCAGTTGAAAGTCACTTAGACAGACAACGTTTAATCTTTGTTCTTCAACAAAAGCTTCGTCAACAAATGACTTCGCTTACGATCAGACGACTCAACTGATGGATCTCGCTCTTAAGATGTGATCTTGAATTATGCAAGTCTCTCTTAGATCTTCAGTTTGTCTTCTATTTATACTCTCGGATTTTGAATTTCTGCCCGTTGAAGGTTGACAGAAATGTACAGTCCTCGAGTACTGGTCCTTAAAACGCGGAACGGCTCCCTACAACTGTTGCTCTGTACACTCTGCTGTACGGATGTCTACTTTATGTCAGTCGCATTTAATGCACTCAGCTCTTAGCACGTTACCGTTGAGCTTCCTGACCGTCTTCACTCTGCTGGTGGAAATACTCTGCTGATGGCTTCTCGGCTGATTCAAGAATGAACACATCTATCTTGACTCGGCTGATAATACCCATCTGATATTCCACTTCGCTGATTCGGTCACTTAGCTTCCAGACCATGAGATAGGTTTCACTAAGCTGTTTAGTTCTTAGTTGATGACTTCCAATTTAGCCTTCTTGACTATTATACCCTTTTTGTCATCTTCAAAACCTTCTCTAATATACCAACAATTTCCCCCTTTTTGATGATGACAAAACCTTCAACTAAGAACGTCTTCTAAGTCTTCAGATTTAGTCTTCATACCTTGAGGTGGAAATTTATTGACCTGATACAACTTTCAAAAAAAATTACCAATAGTTCTTTTCCCCTTTCTGATCTTCTGCTTAAAGGGTTCTTGGTTGCATCAAATTTATTGACCTGATACAACTTTCAAAAAAAATTACCAATAGTTCTTTTCCCCTTTCTGATCTTCTGCTTAAAGGGTTCTTGGTTGCATCCTTTATCTTCCCTCTTTTTGTCATCAACACCAATACTTGAGTTGCATCTCTTCTTCCCCTTTTTCTCTTTATAGGATTGCAAACTTAGTATGCTGAAGACAGGTAGGTAAGTACTTGGCTGATCGAGGTAGTCTCCGTTGCTGTTTATCACTCCAGGTAGAAAATTTCCCCCTAACTTCAAGAATTTTTACCACTTGATACCATTTGTGATATGATTTCACTTGTAGGCTGATGCTACTTGTAGTCTGATACTACTTGTATGAATGTAAATCAGATTAGTCAGCTGATACCACTTGTTGATGTGATAACACTTGCTGATACCACTTGGTGTAGTACATTCTTGAATATCACCTGGCTGTTGAGTTCCAGTCGGCTGATGAGAAGCAGTCTTCTGATAGCTACATTTTGACTTATTGAAAACTTCATCTTTATTCAGGAGTACCGCTAGTCGTACACGTTCCCCCTAAGTTCAAGAATCAGTGGTCAAGTAGTCAGATGAGAGTTTCTCTTCAAAGACACTCAGCCGTTGAATTCCAGTAAGCTGTTCTGGGTTAGTCTTCTGATAAGTTCCCCCTCAACTTATGAATCCATAGTCAACAAACCAATTTCTTTGTCACATGGTTGACTGATACCACATTTATTTGTGATACTGCTTGTTGCGATCAGTTGTTGGTCTCAATACCACTTGTTATTCTTTGATAATCTTCAACTTTTCAACAATCTTGCGTTCCTTGAAATCTCCAAATGTAGAGTCTACCACTTGAACTATACCACTTGATGATACCACTTATTTGATAACACTTGTTGGTACATGCTTGTTGGTGAGAACACTTGTTGAACTTGGTGAAATTTGCAAGGTAGTCAACTCATCTTGGTCATCTCACATGTACTTCACCTGTAAAACAGATGACAATTTTTGGTACCCCTTGTTTATTGGGTCCAGCATGGTTAGTATAACCTTTAACATGTGATGATCTAGTGAGTTATGTTTTATCATGATGATACCACTTGTCATGATGATACCATTTGTTGGTCATGATTAAAACAATGCTCATAAGCAAGGTAAGATGCATGAAATATGTGATAAGCATGCATATTGATTTCTTACCTGAGTTATTTAATAACTCTCCTTAGATTTGGCAGACTTGACATTTTAATTTTACTCCTATCAGCAGCCTATTTCAGCTTACTCGGCTGATGGGTTTTAGTAGTCTGATTAGTCTTAGGTAGCTTACTAGGTTTTCTAACATGTTGAGCATCAGTAGACTTCTTCCTTTAAGTCTCTCATTTCTTTTTAGATAATGATGCAATTACTTCTTTCAAGTTTATTTGTATTTTCTAAACAAATTGCATACTCAGCTTTTAGAGTTTCATTCTCATGCTCAAGCTTTTTGTAGTCAGCTGATTCTTGAGGTTTTTCAACCTGAAGTTTCAGTGATCTGAGTTGCTCTTTTCAGCAGAGTCATCTTTTCATTAAGCTTGGCAAATGCACAAACAATATTTGAATTTGTAATTCAGCATTTATTCAAACGATTCAAATAGTGCATTTCATTTAATTTGTAGAAGTTACCTCAGTTTTCAGAATCATCAAATTCTATGGCAGTTAAGCATAGGGTCTCAGGTACTTCTTCAAATTCTTTATCAGATGACTGACGGTCTGAATAAGATGTGCAGGAGTTTATTAGCTTTGCTGCATCAGCTAACTTGGATTTGCTCTTACTTAGCTTACGCTCCTTTTTGGCACGCTTTTCCTTTTCAGCAAACTTCTCTGATGATGAGTGTGGATGATCTTTGATCATGAGTCCATACTCCTTTTCTTTGTTATCTCTGAGTTTTGCTTTGGAGGAATCCCTGTTTTCCTGAAAATGATCAGAAGAAGATGAAGTAGCATTTTTATATTTTAATTTCATTTTCTTCTTGTAGAACTTCTCAAAATCATTCAGCAGCAGGGTAACGTCGTCAGCAGTGTAGATTTTTCCTGAACTCAGCAGAGTCTTCTGTTTTGACTTGTCTGACGCCATTAGAGCAGCAGTAGGGTCTGAACTGGTTGACACTTCTAATCCCAATCTTGGCATTTAATACTCATATGCTTTGAGAGATGAGAACAGTTCGGAAAGAGAAATCTTCTCTAAATCCCTTGATTCTTCCATGGCTGTCACCTTCATGTTGAATTTGGGTGGCAAGGCCTTGAGAACCTTTGTGGTGATCTCCTTGTTCGAAAATTCTTTACCAAACCTTAGAACTTCATTCAGAGCTTTGGTAAATCTGATATCCATCTGATCAATCGTTTCATCAGACTTCATCTTGAAATTTTCAAACTCCTCAAGAGCCACATTGAGCTTGTGTTCTTTGATAGCATCGTTTCCTTCGCTTAGCTCACAGACTTTATCCCACATCTCTTTGGCAGTTTGAAATGCTTGATCTTCTGGAATCTGTCTTCGTCTACAGCTTTGAACATGATGAACTTCGCCTTCTTATCAAGATTTACAAACTTGACTTCTTTGGGTGTCAGCTCATCCAGCTCTTTGTCAACTATCTGATCTGGTTGACCAGCAACCTTCACAGTCTTCTGGAATTTGAATGGTCCTTTTGTAATACATGTAAACATGTTGTCGTCGTAAGCAGCAAGAAGGATTTCCATTCTGATTTTCCAGTTTTCAAAATTCATATGGCCAATGTGAGGAACATGGCTTATGACATCCATTTTTCAAAAAGTTTTTGATTTTCAAAGTATGCTCTCTTTTTGAAAAAATTTGAAAAACACACTAAGGATCAAGTTCGTTTGATCAGGCAGAGGATCAGATGAACCAATCTGCTCTGATACCACTTGTTGGTCCCAAAAGTGGTCAATGAGGTCTAGAGGGGGGGGGTGTGAATAGACCTCTAAAAACTTTAAAACTTTTTCTCTAACTTTTCTATCAGCAGACTCAATTGATCTGATTCGTAAGACTACTAAGCTGATTTCGCACAAAGCTTTATCAGCAGAGTTGACCACTCATCTGATTTCACTAATCTGATTCAGATAACCCAGAGTTTCAAAACTTGTATGCAGCGGATTTATCTAGTATGTTTTTCAAACAAGTTTATCTTTCAAAGTTTAACCCCTGTTTTATAAATTCCTCAATTTATAATTATTCTTTCAAAACAGTTTGTTTACTTATGAAAATATGCAAGATAAAACAAGTAATCAAACATAAGGAATTTTTATAGTGGTTATATGGATGAAAATCCTTTAGTCCACTCTTCCAAGTCACACAGATCTTGGGTTATACTAGAAAACACAAAGTTAACAGTATACAATGCTTGTGCAATTCAACAAATGAAAAGCCACAAGTGCGCGGTAAGAAATCACATAGAAATCCTACTCTACGAAGCTAGATCACTCACTCGGATGGATCTACACTCCTCACGCTATTTTCAGTACAGGAGATCACTCAGAAAACCTATACTAAGAAGTTATATCACTTCACACAGATGGATATACACTCCTCTCTCTTTTCTCAGTTGAAAGTCACTTAGACAGACAACGTTTAATCTTTGTTCTTCAACAAAAGCTTCGTCAATAAATGACTTCGCTTACGATCAGACGACTCAACTGATGGATCTCGCTCTTAAGATGTGATCTTGAATTATGCAAGTCTCTCTTAGATCTTCAGTTTCTCTTCTATTTATACTCTCGGATTTTGAATTTCTGCCCGTTGAAGGTGAGACAGAAATCTACAGTCCTCGAGTACTGGTCCTTAAATCGCGGAACGGCTCCCTGCAACTGTTGCTCTATACACTCTGTTGTACGGATGTCTACTTCATGTCAGTCGCATTTAATGCACTCAGCTCTTAGCACGTTACCGTTGACAAGCTTACTGACCGTCTTCACTCTGCTGATGGGATCACTCTGCTGATGGCTTCTCGGCTGATTCAAGAATGAAATCATCTATCTTGACTCGGCTGATAATACCCATCTTATATTCCACTTCGCTGATTCGGTCACTTAGCTTCCAGACCATGAGATAGGTTTCACTAAGCTATTTAGTTCTTAGTTGATGACTTCCAATTTAGCCTTCTTGACTATTATACCCTTTTTGTCATCTTCAAAACCTTCTCTAATATACCAACAATGATGATACTGACATTAGCACGTCTCGTAGAGCACGCGCTAGAATTTATCCATCTCGCGGAGTAAAGTTCGAAGATGTTGAACCAAGAAGGCAAACGTTGGATAACTATATGCTGCGTCATGAAGCAATTCGTTCAAAAGAAACCAACCGTAGACTTCAAAAAGACTTAATAGCCCATGTTTACGCAAAATACGGTTAAGCATGAATGTAATTGTTTGAATTTACTTTTCTTGTCTATTTTAGTATGTATTTAAATATTTAATTTAGATAAATTATTAATCTAAATTATGTGTATAAGTGTTTAATTTTATTTTTAACTAATTCCGTATTTTTAAAAAAATATAGCCACCACCAACAAAAGATATTAAAATAAAATGGGCTATTTATTTATTAATGATTTGCCCATAAATAAATTTAATTACAATTCTAATAATTTGTTAATGATTTTAATTTTAAAAAAATTAATTTTATTATATTAAACAATCAAATTAAAAATTGGTGACTACATATATTTATTAAATACTAGTATATATACAATAAATATACTAAATAAATTTTATTAAATAATTCAATTCTACATATTTAATTTAATTTAATAGGGAAAATTAATTTGATTAATTATTTAAGTATATATATATTTTTTTCTATTTTAATTTATTAAATAAACAATTTTTAAAAATAAAAAATAAAAAATAAAGCGTCCCCTCACGAGGGCACGGGCCGCGGCCAGGGCTCCGCGGAGCCCTACTTGCGGCCCGTTCCCGCCCTTCGCCTGCCCCGCCCCGCGCCCCGCCTCCACTGGAGATGACTCCAGCCGCGCAGCCCCACCCCGTCCCGAGCCCAGCTATCTCCATTGGAGATGGCCTTAGTCTCACGAACAGAACTGGAGTGGTCAAAAGAACTACCGGACTCCTCAAAGTCAGCGTGAAGCTTTGCATCGATGGATGTTTGTGCGATAACCCGAGCACTATGTCTTGATCTTGCAGAAGTTGCCGATGATTGACCAGGCAAATTTTATTTTGCAATTTATTTATAATTATATTACTGTTTTGTCTGAAATTTACATTTTTGCTGATGGGATTTTATTTTTCGGGTGTTTGGATTGCAAATTTTGACATCTCCAACAACAGGGACTTTTCCTATTCGTGGTTTAAATTGGCTGAGCAATTTTGAGAATGAACAAAAGAACTTTTCAGATTTCTCTTTCCAAGCCCAAACAGAAAAGGTATATTCAGATTTCCCTTTTCAATTTTTAAGTTATTAATTCACTCTTTTTATTGTATCTAATTCCCATTTGTATTATGTCCACTTTATTGATAATCCGTCAAAATTATTGAATTCAGGTAGAGCAGAATTGGGATCATCAAGAATCTGATAAGCAAGATGGTGTAGAATCAGAGAAATCCTATTTGAAATCTGAGCTCAATTCACTGCAGACTTTTTCCCCTGAGATTTCCACAATTCAAACAAATGATCAAAGCAATAAAAGTAATCAATCGGAGTACAACCAATACAACAAAGCATCGCAAAACAAAAAGTCGGATGACGGTTACAACTGGAGAAAATATGGGCAGAAACAAGTGAAGGGTAGTGAAAATCCGTGAAGTTATTACAAATGTACTTATCCCGATTGTCCCATGAAGAAAATCGTCGAAAAGACTCTAGATGGACATATTACTGAAATTGTTTACAAAAATAATCATAATCATCCCAAACCCGAGTCTACTCGGAGATCATCTTCCTCATTGGCTTCTTCAACAGTGATTCAGCCTCACCAAACACAGTTGAATGAAATCCCAGATCAGTCTTATGGTTCTAATGATATGGGAAAAATGGATTCTTTTGTTGGGACACCGGAAAACTCTTCGATTACAATTGGAGATGATGAATTTGAGCAGAGTTCTCAGAAAAGAAGATTGGGTGGAGACGAGTTTGATGAAGATGAATTCAATGCCAAAATATGGTAAGTTGATTAAGATATCTTGTTTTTCATATTAAAGTTGTTATCTTGATGTTGTGAATAGAAGTTAGTTAATTTCATGGCCTAACTTTGTTTGTTCTTGTGTATTTAGGAAAGGTGAAATTGAAAGTGAAGGTATTTCGGCAATAGGGAGGACTGTGAAGGAACCAAGAGTTGTAGTTCAAACTATTAGTGATATAGATATTCTTGAGGATGGGTATAGATCGAGGAAATACGGTCAGAAAGTGGTGAAGAGAAATCCAAATCCGAGGTAAGAATCCCGTTATCTTTTTGGTCATTTCCTTGTTTCGAATTCGGGAATATATTAATAATACTTTTGTTCAGCATTCTGGACAAACTTTTGTTGTATATATGTGTGATCAAGAGCAATTGCTGCTTCTTTTCGGGATTTTAATGAATTTAGATTTGAGAATTGGGTTGCTGTTCGTAAAGGAAATTGGTTTGTGTTTCTGATATTTCTCCTTACAATATAGATTTGAATTCTTCATATGTTCTTCAAATGTTAATTATTGCTAAAAAAGACACTAATGCTGCTATAGCCTATATTCTAATAATGGTAATTGCTTTTATCTAATTTCTCCTTTGTTTCCCCAAAATTTGTTCTAATCCTGTGTATATAATAATGATTCCAGGAGCTATTACAAGTGTACTGAGCAAGGATGTCCTGTAAGAAAACACGTAGAAAGAGCATCTCACGATGTACAAGCAGTTATTACAACATATGAGGGGAAGCACAACCACGATGTTCCGGTTTTAAACCTTTTACAGCGCAATTGGAGATCACGGTGTTGCCTTGGAGTAGAGGTCCTGCTTTGAGACCGTCAGAGTGCAACTGAGATCATCACATTCATAGTTATCAAGGTCGATTCTCATCTTTCACGATGTAACTGATATTGCTAATTTCACACTGATATTTATAATATACTCTTTAATGATAGTTGTAAAAAGAGCCTTCAAGTTTATATAGTAGCTTAAATGAGGGTCTTAACAAGAGATTCAAGATTTAACTAATAGTCTTGAACAATATTTGAAGAAACAAAGAATGGCCGAAGTTCCATATTTGAAGGGTGATCACTGTTGGAATTGGAGGTCCAAGTGGACTGGCCAATCAATATGAGGTTTGTCTCTTATTTATATGCTTTCCATTATCAAATTCCTTAATATCATGTTAGTTCTTGCTTATAATTCTAAATTTGAATGTTTTATTGGAGACATCGAAAAACGTAAAATAAGAAGAGCAAAATCAATGAGTGGAAGAACAAGAGAGCCAGTACCAGTAGATGTGCTATGACAAAGAAGACCGAAACCTTTTTTGCTCTTAAGAAAGGCGCCGTCAGAGGCATGCCGTTCTTTCAACTGAAGAGAGGCGGAGTCGTCTTGCGAGGTGTCAGGATACCGATGTTCCTTCTATTGTTTCGGCTAATGGTTCTGTAGATTGTGATTATGGGGAATTTGTATCCGCTTATGTTCCCGCTGTTTCTCCTTCATGCTCGGGTTCTGAGCTTATGCCTGATGTTAGTGTGGGCTCTGTGCTTGTTAATGATTTGTCAGCGTCCTTGATTTCTTCTGATGGTTAGTGCTCGAGTTCATGTATATTTAATTATTTGAAATTTGTTTGTTGTTGCTTATGTAGATCGTTTTCTTGGTTACATTGTTTATTTCAGTTGGTTTCAATCCCTGATGAGGTCCTTCGTTATACCTCTGCTCATGTGACATCAAATTTTCAAGTTGGCCAAAGTTCTATTGAGTTCCTTGGTCTTACGAACTGTTAGTCTAGCTTGTGTTGTTTGGTTTTTTTCTTGGCAGTTTGCTTTACTTTCTTTTATCAGTGTTGCTTACTGATATACTATTTTTCACTTTTCAGTAAGGTTGTGTGCTGGAGTTCATAGTGATTTGCCAAGGGGTTCGTCTGTTTCCTTAAATTGTTATTCTGAAGTTGGTGAGTCCTCTGTCTCCGCATCTTTGGGATCGGCTTTAGAAGTTGGGCAAATTTCTGGTGCAACTTTTGAACTTGGGGAAACTTCTAATGCGTCTGTCGGCCTGCTGAATGGTTTGTCTTGCTTATATTCTTCTGGTTTTTCTCACTATGTGTTTGACTTGTAATTGAAGGGGCTTTCGTTGTATTAATGCAAGATATTACTTCCAAAAAGTGGTGGAATACTTTTATTAATGACTAAGTAATTATATGCTCAACTAGAAAACTGGACTTAGTGGTTGATGTTAAAATTATCTTGATCATGAATTGGTTGATGTTAAAATTTATGTTGATCATGAATTTGTTGATGGTGATGCACTTGTTTTTAGTTAATTCGCGGGAGATATTTTGTATGTAAATGCTTGAAGTTCTATAATTTTTTGTGATGGGTATTTTGGGATTTTTTTTCCGAGTTGAAATGCTCGGCGATAGGAGTAGCAAGAAGGGCTATGGACTGCTTGATCGATGAGAAAAAAGAAACAAAGCACAAAGCACAATAGAATGTTGAATTAGGAAAGACACATGCAAAATGACTACAAAGCAGCAATGCCAAATGCTGGTAAGACTACCAAAACAACAAAGGTTTGTCGTTTATGAATTTTCCTGGCTTCAGGATAGTGGTTGTGTAATATGGTTTCTATCTTTTGGGTTGTGTTATTTTCATCATATTATTTGATTTTTTATTTTTTATTCTACTTAGCAAGTGTGAATTTTGTTTTTCTCTAAAGGTGTTTTATTTTCTTGCGGTGAGTATAGTTCTTCTATTAATGTTTTTCCTTGCTCATTACTTTTAAGTATCTAACAACAGTTATGCAATTTTTTTTTTAGAAACTGGTTCAAATAATTGACTGCAAAGCTGGAGGAGGTGTTGAGGAGGCTCCGCTCTACCAGCAGTGAGTTCTACTTGACAAAGATGTGGTACACCTGAAGTCCTTTTTAAACCCCATGGTTTTTTAAATATGGGGCTTTTCGTAAGAAAACTTCAGAACCTAAGATTTAATAACAATCTAAGATTTTTAGGAAAAAATCCTTTATTGCTTTATTTGTATTCTACACAAAAAAATCCCAATTAATTATGATCACAAAGTTGAGGAATAACGAGATTACCTCAAAACACTGTACAATTAAACTGTTGCTATGTACTTTTTCAGTTATGTTGGTGGAGCGTAATCACAAGAAAACAGTGGTGCTACCAAAAGTATGCATTTCGTCTATAACTTCATTTATTTGGCTGGTATATAATTATTTCAAATGCTTCAGCTAAGGACCGATTCTTCCCTGAAATTTGAGTGCTTTGAAGATATTATTCCTGTATTTTTTTGTTTTGTTATACTTTATTGACTACTATTTGATGTTACAATTGTTGGGTAAAATTAAAGGAGTCTTATTTCAGTTATTGCTTTCTGAGGGTGTTGAGTTAAATTTTCAGTAAAGAGGAGAAACAAAATAAGCCGAAGCTGCCGTAATACATGGAGTGAGCAAAAGAAAGGAGAAAGAACTACAGGTGTCATGTCGGGAACTTGTCGTTGCCTCAACAGAAACTGCTGATCTTCTGTGAGACATTAGTGTTATTCTTATTGTCATTGATACTTATTTTCACCTGATAGGTAAAAAGAGATGAATATGAAGTGCACGGGATCGTATTCATATGTATTTTTGGTTCTCATCTTAATCTTCTCTTATCATCTGGTCACCGATTGGGCTCAATATGAAATCCATACGTTTCCATTAAGTATCCATTTTTTTTTAATATGGATCAACCTTTCAAGGTGATGCCTTGAAGACAAATATCTGAGGCAGCGTTCTGCAGCACTTTGTCCTAGGTGATCTTACTACTCATTTTTTTTCTTAATTAGATTCATCTTGATTTATTTCTAACCTTTTCAATTTGTTGAAGGTCTAATGGGGTCTACACAAAAACTTGGTTTAAGATTTTAAGCTTTGGATCCTTAATATGTTTCTTCAAGGTTTTCAAGCGAATCGATGCTGGTCGATGGTGCAAAAGATAAGTCTACTTGGGCAAGTGTAAATTAAAATAAGATTGAGTTCTACATTTTATTTGAAGCTAGAATAATGTGTGAAAATTTGTAAATCAGTTACATTTAATTTACATTGATGAATTAGCAAGTGCAGCATGAGGTGCTATGGTATAATTCTCAAAAGAATGATAAAGTACTAACACAAAACAAGGTATTTTTTCTTTGTTTATGGTATTTTATTTTCGTTATTCTCTATAATATTGACATTATTCCAATCTTTTTATTTGGATTTTCAGTCAGTGTTTTCAAAATATTAAACTTGTAGTGAATAATTTGAACTTCAACACTCTCTATCTTTGTCTTTATTTATGTTACACTTAAATTAAACGTCATCATTACTCGACTTTCAAATTACAGGGTCCAGCAACGCGCATAGCAGAACCCCTAGTGTATATAAATATATATATATATATATATATATATATGGAGATGAAACAGAGGAGTAAAGGGACGAAATTAAAGTCCCTTGGACTTTCTGTCCAATTGACAGATTGATGGGGAAGCCGTGTGCTTCCCCTCTCTTTTTCATCATGGGGAGTTAACCACCCATTAATGGGGAAGTGGTTAACAAACCATTCCCTCCAAATCCCCATTTAATTAAATGGACCGGGTCGGGTCGGGCTAGTTGATTTCAGAGTGATGTAGGAAAGGAAAGATATGCATGCTTAAGTTGGTTACTTGATGATAAGTTTGTTGAGCTTTTCTATGGTTAGTATCACTTGTGTTAAGTATTCATCAGATCCCCCTTTAATTATCGTTGGATCATATTTATTTTTTAATCTATCATTCATTTTTTTAAGGGTGACTTGTACACCAGGTTCTCGTACTCCATAAATTCAATAACTCTTTTAAGTTTTTACATGTAATTTTCCCAATCAAACCCACAATGTATTTTCCTTTATATTTTTTGTTTTGAGAAATATTTCAAACGATTAAATAAAATAAATAAACAACAAATTTCCTTGTTCCAGTCTATCCCTCCGGCGAACCCCTCATCCTTTTCGGCATCGTTCTCCTTCGAATCACTAATCGCGCCGGATAGATCTGAAGTTGTAGGCGAGAGATTGAATTTATTTTAATTATTCCTCCATTTTGGTCAGATTATTCCTCTAATTTTTCATTTAATGTAATTTTCTGGGTTAGTCCAAAGAATCATTTTTCCAAAAAAAATCCCAGACTCTTATGATCTAAAAATTGTCTACCCTAGATCTAAGTATGAGTCGACAAATAAAATATTAGATTCACAATTCATTCCTTAATTTTTTGTCTTTTTTTACTTGATTGAGTTCTTGCAAGTATTTTCTGATGAATTATGGTGGTTTACAGATTTGTGATTTATTCATTCTCAAAATAAAAATTGTCATTTAGTCTCTTTTGTTCACATATATGAGATGGTGTGTGCAACATATATTTTGTCATGAAAGTGACTCACAACACTTTAATGTAGCTGTAAGTCGGGCAGGGATGACTGATAAAAAGAAAAATGGAAAGCAGGGTAAAGATGCTCTAAATTTTTGGTTGAAATAGAACTTCTAATATTTTTATTTTTTTGTGTTATACATAATGCTTTCAATTAAAATGAGCAATAAAAATGGAGAAGACATAAGGAATGCCAATGTTGCAGAAAGGGAGGAGTTACCAAGCATTTTCTTGGTCAATTTTGGGGGTTGGAGGATATTGTGTTGTTTACTGTGAAGAGAAAGAAAAAATCGACTTATTTTTTTTCATAATTAAAAGATTTTGTTATTCTAATAAATTAAAATAAGTTGGGGTTGTTTAAGTAAACTCATATTAAAAATCATTAACTTTTTAGAAAGTGACAGATAAAATTTATGCCATTTGGCAAAATACTAAAGGAAACCTAATAATAATTAATACAAATGGGAACTAACCACAGAAAATCGCAAGTTTGTTTTATTCTCTTATGAGTATGATTTACTCGTTTTAAATTCAAGAAAGGAAATGAAGGTTGTAGTCCTTCCTAGTTTGGGTTTCTTTAAATTAGGAAATAAATCAAGATTAAGGAAAATTACCTTATTTGTATACAGGAAATAAAACATGTTAATTAATTGAAGTTGTATTTAACGTGATATGACTTTCAACTGATTATAATGGCCTTATCGTTTCGGTATTTAGATCAGTTGACTTGTGCGAATTAATGTAAAACTAATATTTAAAACATAGCAAAGTAATTATTTACGTATAATTTTATTGTATAAGCAATAGGTGAGGTAAAAATAAAAAAAGGTAAAAATAGTGAGTTTAACTCACATGTTTTAATTTTAGGTGGAAGATTTTATCCTACATCTTACAAATTTGAAGTAATTTTGGTATCATTTAGGGCCCAAAAGCAGCCTCCTCAACTTATTCAAAGTTTAAATAGCAAAGCATTAGTATACTTGTCCATAGTTTAATTTTGTTAAAGAATTAAATTAAGTAAACACACGCTTTGCTATTTGAAACAATGGAGGTGTAAGTCTTACAACTAACACTTTAAGGAATAATTGATATTATTCCATACTTCAGGTTGACAAATTGTATTTAGTTTAACTCATTATATTATACATAAACATAATACTACGGGTGTATGTGGATGGGTTTTAACCCGCTCTCGCGGGTTTCGCGAGACCGAGCCAAAACCCTTCCAAATGAGTTTTCGTTAAACTCATAAAACCATAAAAAACATATTCAGAAACTCACACTCAAACTCTTCAAACCTATAAAATATTGATTTGACACCTACCACCTACTTCTTCCCCCAAATCTCACTAAAAAAGACATTGATTTGACACCTATCACCTACTTTTTTCCCTAAACCTCAACATCCAAACTCAGTTTCAACTTATTCAAACCACAAAACCCAACAACCAAAATTCATCCAAATGAGGTCTCAAATGTTTCATCGAAATCACCCAAACTATTTTTTTTTAAACTAAAACCCGCGAAACCGAGCCAAAACCCGTCCAAATAGAGCCTACATATATAATATATTAAAGTTAAAGCATCAAATTTCAAGGGGTCCATTTTTTTTTATCTCTTGGTACATCAATGCAAGCCAAGAAATTTTAAGAGCAAACACACGTGACAAAATTTTGATTCTACCTATTATAAAACAATATCCAACTACTAAAGTCACGAGACATATATACCTGCCCGGCTGCCCCATCTTTCTTTAACACTTAATTACAGATATCATGTATTACAGAAATTGTTGCTGCCAGAGCAAAATTAATATGTTTTCAGAAATAGAAATACCGTCATCATTAAATGATTTTTAATGGTTGTGTTTCTTGAGCTTAATATATTAGACAATGCATTAATTAAGTGGTAATTAAATTTTTTTAAACACATCAACTGAATCCAATCTATAAAAAGGAAAAATCGGCTTCTTCTCCTTTCCCAAATTATGTCACCAACTGTAAAAATAAAACTATAACTCTCCTTTTGGAATTTTACTCTGGTTTCTTGCTCCTCTTTGTTTATGAGTAATGTGTGTGTGGCAAATAGAAAACCCAAAATTTTAGCACTCCTTGATGGAGTGATTGTCGTAGGAAAAAAGTGGGAAAAAAATAATTGTTAATTTTTTAAATTGAAAAGGATGAATTTCAGTTTCATGATTTAAAAAAATAAAATTGAAAAAAGAATGAATACAATTAGGTTTTCCAAAAGTGTTTGAAAAGGAAAAACTTCTACACAGTAAAAATTTAGACAATTGAACTACATATACGCAAAATTAAATATATTTGGCTAAAGAATCAGTTAGTTTTAATTTCCCCATTTAAAGAGCTAAGAACTCTAGTAAAATTCAAGGTTCCACAGTTTTTTATTCGGCTAAAATTATGTCATTACTTTTTTTTTTTAAATTAAGAGACTATATGAGAAACATTTTTTTGGATAAATAATTATATGCGAAATAAGAAGAAAGAGAAAAACATTGAGAGGTACCTTAATCTTATCATTCAGGAAAGGATAAGAAGCCCTTTTTTTTCAATTTTATTGATTGAGGAGAGTTTAGATGATATGTTTAAAAAGAATTAATTATAGAAATCACTTAATGCATTGATATATAAAACTCAACAAACATAACCATTAAAAAGCATTTAATAATGAGGGTATTTCTGGAAATGTATTAATTTTGCTCTGGCAGCAACAATTGCTGCTCTGGCAATATCGCTAGCTATTATAAAACAATATCCAACTACTAAAGTCACAAGACATATATACCTGCCCTGCTGCCCCATCTTTCTTTAACACTTATCATGTATTACATGTTTCACTATGCCATCTTTGTTGGCATTGACTACAAATTAAACTCAAACGGAAGATTAAATCCATTCATTCATCCACTTGCTTAATTTTCTCTACAAGTGTGGTTGGTGTGAAGATAGAGGTAACAAATGGAAAGAGCAGATGCAAATGCATCCTCTCTCAACACACCACTTATTATTCATCAAAACCCAGATGAAATTAAATATGCAAATCTTGATGAGAAAGAAATTTTAATTTCTGAGGAGCTAAAGAAACAGTTATGGCTGGCGGGGCCTTTAATTTTCGTGAGTTTATTGCAATTTGGATTGCAGCTAATCTCTGTTATGTTTGTGGGTCATTTGGGAGAATTGGCTCTCTCTGGTGCTTCAATGGCCACATCCTTCGCTTCTGTCACTGGTTTCAGCTTGTTGGTTAGTAATTTAAATAATTTTTTAATGACATATATGCTTTTTTTTTTTTGTTTAAGTAAGGGATTAATAATATCGGTATATCAATAGTTAAGATTTTCTTGAATCTTGTAATATGTTGGTCATTCATGTATTTGAAAATTATGTGAGTAAATTGCAAAATGAACAAGAAATGAAGTTAAACGTCTCCCCTTTGGATTCAAGAGAAAATATTTCCTTAACGTTTTACTCATCGAAATCCAAGAATCAAACATAGCCTAAGTAGTTTTTTATTAATGACAAAATGAAACTATATATAGTGGGATTATAAGTCTGATTGAAGATTTTGATCTTCCATCACGAGGAAAAAAGACTTTTTGTCAAAAGGAATATTCCGGTGTTTGCAGCGGAAGGGACCAGTCCGACAACATGCCAAACTCAAGTTCGAATCCCTTCTAAAAGATCTAGGTTCCTAGTTAATATGTCCGACACGCCTCGAAAGAGACTCTAAAAGATTAAGTCAGGTTTAAAACTTGAATACCCTTTAGAAACAAAAAAAAAAAAAAA
>JAYDYQ010002151.1:0-10770 GCA_034814905.1 Penstemon davidsonii
TAGGTTCTAAAACAAGGAAATGTTGATTGTTGAAAAACACGAGTTTTCATAGATCTTATTTAGCCTTATCTTCTTCTATGAGATAGAGAAAGCTTTCACTTACTGACATTTTCTTCCAATGCAGTTAGCGTAAGTGAAATAGAAGCACTTTATGAGCTGTTCAAGAATATTAGCAGTGCTGTGATTGATGACGGCTTGATAAACAAGGTTGTAATATATGATTACAGTGGTTGCATATGTATTTTTTTGTACAAGATGTATAATATCATTGCGAAGATCACTTATTCAAGTCTTTTGATATTGTTTTGCAGGAAGAATTTCAATTAGCATTATTTAAGACAAACAAGAAAGAGAGTTTGTTTGCTGATCGGGTACCCAAATTTTAAACAATATACATAATTACGTATATTTATAACATAACTCACATTTTTATTGGTCTTGCATATGTGGAGTTGTTTTTCATGTCTACAACTTTTGAATCACAGGTGTTTGACTTATTTGACACCAAACATAATGGAATTCTTGGTTTTGAAGAATTCGCCCGTGCACTCTCGGTGTTCCATCCTAATGCTCCTATCGATGATAAAATTGAATGTATGTATATAGTAACGAGTATTTGTTCAATATTTCAAGCATATTATTTCTCTGCATAACGTTTAATATATTAATCTTTTGTCACTGCAGTTTCTTTTCAATTGTATGATCTCAAGCAACAAGGTTTCATTGAAAGGCAAGAGGTAAAAATAATTATCTTGTGGTCATTATTGTGATTTTTTAGAAACATAATGTTTTGATTCTTGAAGCCGTTAGCTTTAACTCCTAAATGGTTCTCTATGTTGTCAATTCAGGAGTTACTAACATGGTTTTTATTTGTTTGTAATCTTTCAGGTAAAGCAAATGGTGGTTGCAACTCTTGCTGAATCTGGGATGAACCTGTCTGATGAAGTTATTGAGAGCATCATTGATAAGGTAGTTTTTTAACCTATTTTTTCTTTTATCCTCTTTATTTTACTTAGACCCTACGCAAGTTTTTACCTACTGTAGAGAGGGTTGTCTCCCAAAAGAAGTGATTTCTGAGTTTGGCTTAATATATAATTTTAATAAGATCCAAAGAGACTACTTGTCAAAAGGTAGAAAATGCACAAGGACCAGATCAATCAATTTTTACAATAATAAACGTGCTTACTAGTCATTGCATTGTCCAATCAAATTTTACATGTTTTGGAAATGAATTTAGGTCTTACATAAATAATGATTTGGAGTAAAAAAGTATAGACTGTTTCACATAATTTCTGGTTTTCTTTTTCAGACCTTTGAGGAAGCCGACACAAAGCATGATGGGAAGATTGATAAAGAAGAGTGGAGAAGTCTAGTTTTGAATCATCCATCTCTTTTGAAAAACATGACCCTCCAATATCTCAAGTACGTGCCAACTTCAATATCTACATATTTATCAGCTTATCTTTTTGTTCAAGAAGTCTTATGAAGTATTTTTCTAAAATTAAATTTATCGGTCGTTGAATTATGCTGAAGCATTTAGGAACGTAACTAACATGCTTTTTTGATATAATCTGACACAGATTCTAGGAGTAGTGCTAAATAAGAGTTCATTTTCTTTGTAAAACAAAACTAAAATGTAAAATGGTAATTAATTTGACAATTGGTCGATCAAGAAAAAGTTGCTCAAGGATCTTTAAAATGAGATATTGGTTACTGTAATGATGTCAAGAGTCGTTCCAGCTTCCTTTGTCTTTTGATCTCCGTATTGATTCTGATTTGTACATGTTTAATACTTGATCAGGGACATAACCACTACATTCCCAAGTTTTGTTTTTCATTCGAGAGTGGAGGATACCTGATCCCAGAAGTTTAATTTTGAGCCGAGGAGTTGTTTGTAGAGGATGGATTGCTCTATTAATTTCATTTATATTTTTCCTTGTTTGAATAAACTCTGTTATGGGTTCTCTCTCTCTGTTCTTTTTTTGTGGTTGTGTAATTTCATTGTCCGTGATATAAGTTTTTACTCTTTGTTCATGTTGCTTGTATAAAGTTAGCGTCTCTTTCTTTGGATCAACCTTTTCTGTTGATAGAAGGTCGACGATTGTTCTCTTCTAAATTATATATACGTGATCGTTATTTGGTGGAATTATAGCCTCCTATGAATTATGAATTATTACACTGCGAAAATGACAGTCCAGCTTGTTGAAGATAATGTGTAACAACCATCCAAATGTGTGTGTTTGGATCTGGGCATGCATATGCAACATAATGGGATCCAGGCATCATCGGATGTGCCGCCTCCTGTATTTAGTGCCTACTGGCAAATGAGTTACGATCCATGTGCGAACGACCTGGACCAAATCCACCTAATCCCAACTTCTTTTTTGTACTATTTGCTGGACTGGGTTTATGATTAACAACAACTGAATTTTGATTTGACCGAATTAACGAGTACGGTAGAAAGAAGAAAAACACATTAATAAGTTATTGAGTTATGATTATTATAAGGGATTACCAGTAATGTACTATTAAAATATTCAGTTATCTCTATGCCGTTAATTTTTTCATTAGTTGTTTTATTTCCCGATGTTACCCTTAATGGTTAATTTCATATATATTTCATGAACTTTTATATATAAAAAAAAATTAGAAGCTAAAAGTTATGTTTTCTTTGATGCTACTCTACTAAATTAAAACCTAAATTTGATTTCTTTGATGATATACTTTTATATAACTATTGAGATTTAACAATTATAAAAATGAAAAGATGAAAAAGTTTGGAAAATATTCAAAGAAAACATTATTAACTATGATATGCTTGAAGAGAGTGTCATAATTAAATTTGACAATCTCAAACAATGACTAAAGAATTCAACTTGGGCTAAATCCATTGCATAAATTAAATATAAGTTTCCAAGTTTAAGAAACAAAAAATAAATTCTTCTCAAAGGAAATGAGTTTCCATTTTGATGAGAATTTAGAAAGTGTAGCAGCCTCGACCATATATGCCAATCATCACAATCAGAGGACTTTAATTTGAGTTACTTCCGGCAGGCAACTCAGGCTCAGAATCTCCACGAAATGATAAAGTGCAAGTGTATGTTATGTTATAAATTTAAAGAAAACAATTTGGTCCATCTATTTTATGAGCATATAATATAGTCCATCCATCCATTTTTCTCTATTAGCTTTGTCGATTGCTATAACGATGCCTTTGCATATATTCAAGCGCCTTACAGTATGTTGCTAATGAATCAGACCTGGGCACACCTTCACCCTGTAAGCAACACAGAGATGCATTGAACATATATCCTCCTACTCCTACTCCTACACCAGCTCTTACGTACCACATAGCCTGTCAATACTATGAGATCTCAACTTCCAGTGGACAATGAAAATTACTCACTGCAAGAAATATGAACATCATATCTAATATAGACTGTAAAAGTAGATCAAGAGCAGGCAAACATCATACCGGCCGCATTTTCGAGACTTTGTTCCACCTCTCGACCTCGTTGGTAACAATGAGCAACTTGGTATTCAGCGCGAGCATAGCCATTGTTAGAAGCTTTGTAGAAATATTCAAGTGCCTCTTTAATTTTGTGTTGGGAGGATTTAATATAAAGATCAATACATGATTCAAAACTTAATAACAATCAATTCACGTGTTTTTGCAACTTCCTACCATTATAAACACTATAACTAATATAGTATTTGCTTCAACTTAATTAAATTAATTATAAATTGTAAGAACTGAATTTTGATTCAAATACGGTAAATAGACACACTAATAAATTAAGATTGTCAGGTTCAATAGAACACGCTAACGTGCTTTATCTTAACTCATTTGGATCCAGTTTTGATTTGCCATAACTCAAGTACCGACCAATCATGCCATCAGTTTGAGTGGAATTATAGAACTTCAAGTAAATATTGCAATAAGTTTAATTTAATAAACTAAAATGATTTCATAACTAAGCTCCGAATGAAACAAAACTGAATGTATCAAACTGCACACCAATTGTCCTTGGCATGTGTTTAATTTTGCTAGCAATAACTCAATAAACGAATTTGCCTACTCTTTCTAAATTGATCTTGATCTTAAAGATGATTTCAACACAGAATTGCTGAGTGCCTAAACGAAACCAGAATCAAAAGCAGAATTACGAATTTCCTCCATAACTATCAACTAAACGACATAACAAAAGTTTACAATGAAAATACTAATATTAGCTACTCGATAAAAATTCCAAAAAAGCATCATCCATAAGTAAAACAACATAATATTCGTCAATTTTAAACCTAAAGAAAAACCAAAAAAGTAGACAGATAATAAAACCCAAAAAGTGTTCCAGTAAATTAGTCGACTTCTTCCATCTTGCTGCCCTCGGCATCAGCATCAGCTTCCTCCAATGCTGGCATATCGGCATCGGCTTCACCTGCATCATCATCAATGCTCAGCCCAAGTTTCAACATCCTGTGAATCCTGTTTCCAAAAGTGTTTGGCTCATCGAGGCTGAATCCAGAAGTGAGAAGAGCAGTCTCAAACAGCAACATAACCAAATCCTTAACAGACTTGTCGTTCTTGTCTGCATCAGCCCTCTTCCTAAGCTCATCCATAATAGGGTTATCAGGATTGATCTCCATAGTCTTCTTGCTTGACATGTACCCAGCCATGCTTGAATCCCTCAAAGCTTGTGCCTTCATGATTCTTTCCATGTTTGCAGTCCAGCCATATTCACCAGTCACCAAACAGCAAGGAGAATCGACCACACGGTCAGATACAATGACCTTTTCAACCTTGTCTCCAAGAACATCCTTGATCACCTTGCAAAGACCCTCAAATTTCTCTTTCTGCTCTTCCTTCTTTTTCTTCTCATCCTCGGTCTCCTCAAGCTTGAGACCTTCCTTAGTAGCAGAAACAAGCTTTTTACCCTCAAATTCTTTCAATTGACCGACAGCATACTCATCAATGGCGTCCACCATGTAGAGGACTTCGTATCCCTTCTTCTTCAGCCTTTCAAGGAAGGGAGAGTTTTCAACAGCCTTCTTGCTCTCCCCAGTGATGTAGTAGATGTCGGTCTGGCCCTCTTTCATCCTGGTCACATAGTCCTTCAAGCTGGTCATCTCATCACCACTCTTAGTGGAGTGGTACCTAAGCAATTCAGCAATCTTTGTCTTGTTCTGAGAGTCCTCGTGTATGCCGAGCTTGAGGTTCTTGGAGAAAGATTCGTAGAATTTGTCGTAGTCTTCTTTGTTCTCAGCAATCTCAAAGAACATCTCAATACATTTCTTCACTAAATTCTTGCGGATGACCTTCAAAATTTTGTTTTGTTGCAACATTTCACGAGAGATGTTGAGAGGCAAATCCTCAGAATCCACAATACCCTTAACAAAGCTTAGGTACTCAGGAATCAAATCCTCACAGTTGTCCATGATAAATACACGGCGGACATAGAGCTTAATGTTGTTGGGCTTCTTCTTGTTGTCAAAGAGATCAAATGGTGCCCTCTTAGGTACAAAGAGAACAGCCTTGAACTCAAGCTGGCCCTCAACTGAGAAGTGCTTCACAGCCAAGTGCTCCTCCCAGTCATTAGTAAGGCTCTTGTAGAATGCAGAATATTCTTCCTTCGTGATTTCCTCTGGCTTCCTCATCCAAATAGGTTTCTGCTTGTTCACCAAGTTCCACTCATGAGAAACCTCCTTGATTGTTTTCTTTTTCTTCTCAGCTTTTTCCTTGTCTTCATCTACTTCCTCAACCTTTCCTTCTTCATCTTTTTTGTCCTCCTCATCCTCATCATCAGAGATTTCCTTCTCTGTGGTCTTCTCTACCCATAGAGAGATTGGGTAGCTAATGAACTCAGAGTGTTTCTTGATCAAATCCTTTAGTCTGCGTTCCTCAAGGTATTCAAGCTGGTCCTCTTTGAGATACAGGGTCATCTTTGTTCCCCTTCCAAGGACTTCACCTGATGTATCTCTGGTAACAGTGAATGAACCACCAGCCTGAGACTCCCAGACGTATTGTTCATCATCATTATGCTTGGTTGTGACAATCACCTTATCAGCAACTAGGTAGGCTGAGTAGAAACCAACACCAAACTGCCCAATCATGCTAACATCGGCACCAGCAGCAAGAGCTTCCATAAACTCCTTGGTTCCAGACCTTGCGATTGTACCAAGGTTGTTCACCAAATCTGAAATTCAAAACCACAGAGGTGAGAACATAGGCTAACGCACATAAAGAACCGAAACCAATATACAAGGAAACAAGAAAAAAGAACTGCTAAAACTTACCAGCTTTGGTCATACCAATACCACTGTCAATAATAGTTAAGCTGTTATTGGTCTTGTCTGGAATGATGTGGATGAAAAGCTCTGGTTGAGCTTCAAGCTTGCTCTTGTCAGTCAAACTTTCAAAACGAATCTTGTCCAGAGCCTGAATGCATTATTCAGGATCCATCAAACACAATTAGATTCTAATATTCATATATCCAACAAGAATCTACCAACAACACTTTAAGGAGAGTACAGTATTGATTGGATAGTAAGACAACATTAACAAGTTAATTAATTTTCAAATTAGTATTCTAGTAAGCACAGATAATTATAAGGCAAATCGTATAACAAGGACTACTTAAGCCACCATAAATTGTATCACATTTTCTGTAGACTACCAATTTCGATTTATAACTCAGCATTAACGAATACTGCAAACAGAGCTTTCTACTCTATACATACAGCCATACGTTTAAAACTTTTCTCTGTACCAAATCAGCAGATAATTACAAATAATTCCTACAAAATTTGAGAAGGTATAACATGATCTATCTAGTGACAGATCTAGACTACATTTAAATTCAGGCACGTGAAATAATATGTATACACAATACGTATAGTAACACAAAGGTAAAAACATAAAAACAAAAGCTAAAACCTATCAGAACATATATATTCGTCACAATAAGTAATTTGTACAGACTAGATACCGATCTACATAAGCTAGATAGAGTAAGGGGAGATAGAATCTTACATCGGAAGAGTTACTGATGAGTTCACGGAGAAAAATCTCCTTGTTGCTGTAGAAAGTGTTGATGATCAAACTCAACAGCTGGTTGATCTCGGCCTGGAAAGCAAACGTCTCGGTTTCCGACATTTTTGCAGAGATCTCTACTGCTCACTTTCTCTCACTAGAAAAAAAGATGTGCAGATGGGAGAGAGTCGAAAGAACTAGGGTTTTTCAGATGAAACAAACGTTATAGAGGGAAAGAGGCTGGGACTGAAGACGGAGTCTATATAGTTGTGTGCTTTAGGGTTTCTAGATCCTTCTATTTGAATTGGTACTAACTAAACACGATTTTCTTTTTCTTTTTCTTTTTCTTTTATTTTCGCTTTAACTTTGCTTGGTGAGATGAGCAAGTTAGATGCGGACAGGCGCCTAACTTGGTCCGGTCGGGCGAAGCACGGTTTGGATGCATGGGTGTCTGGATCCGGGTGCGAGTATGTCCGGTTCTGTTTCAGCTTCCAAATAAGCAAGTGATTGCCGGCCACTTGGCCAGCAAATGGGAGAAAAAAACGGATCTTATATTAGAGGGAAAAAATAAAATGATTTGTGTGACTTTTTTGTTTTTTTAGAACAAGAAGGAAATTCATTAAGATGAAAGTTAAAAAATAGGGATATCTATATGAATAGGTTAGCAAAGCTAATCTAGCAAGTTCGTGAGCTATTTTATGTCCTCCCTAAATGTGAATCGAGCTTCAAATTGGGCTAACATTTTCATTTACCCACTCTGTAATTATAATGTGAGATATTTGCTATGTTATAATAACCTGAATATAAGGGTGGCAAATGGATAGATCGGGTTGGGTCCGGATGGTCGAAAATGGATCAGATTGTTTATTGATTATTTTATGCGGGTCATAAACGGATCGGGTCTGGGTCCACCCGTTTATGCAGAGTAATAATGTGTATTTTATTAAATAAATACACCATAGTTATAAGTAAATCTTATTCCAATATTAAAGTATTATTAAATGAGATTAGTTTAATATGATATTATTTAAATTATTTTCAACTTTTTGAAAGCAATATAATATTTTTATATTTATTTGAAACTTAATATATTTAATAATTTAATATTTTAACTAAAATTTTCATGAATATAGGAAAGAGCAATGAAATAATATTGTTCAGTCAAAATTAAGTCATTAAATGTTAATTAGTTTAGTTAATTGTGTATTTTTTCTCTAGACTTTTTTTACCACCCTTACCTGAATACAATCTCAATTAAAGATGATAGAGATCCATTGCCGTTGAATAGGCCTGTCAATCGGGCCATGTGAGTCGAGCATTTAATGACTCAAACTCAAATAACGTCGGGCTTCATGTCTATAGGCTCAAATTCAAATATTATCGGGCTTCACAACAATAGACTTAAACTCGGCTCATGTAATTTTTTGGGCTTCGGGTTTATATTGGGCTCATATCGGGTTTGCTCACTCTAGCAAATTTTACTTGACAAATAAAAAACTTCGCATTCTTTAAACGCAATATATAGAGTAATTTTATTTAATGCACAAGAATATACAAATTTTATACTTGTAATCCATAACATAAAAACATTAAATAAAATTGTAAAGTGCCGAGACTCCCAATTTTTTCACAATTTGTTTTAACTTTTTTCTTTTTCCTTTTTGTTGATTATTATTTTTCCCTTTGAATTGCGGAAATGTTGGTTATAATTCATATATGTGTTGACAATGATTTTATAAAGTCACAATTGATACGTGGTGGATTATTTGTAAGTTTTTTTTTTTTTTTTAGAAAAAAATAGTAATTAGTATACCATAACTTTAGTACCAATAATTTATAGTAATATTTAAAATAATTATATATTCGGGCTGAGCCTTGTAAGACTCAAACTCGACTCATAAATTTATTGGGGTTTTTTTGGCATTTTGTACCCTGAAATTATAGGGTTTTGGCATTGTGCACCTTCACTTAAAAGTTTTGACACTTTGCACCCTGAAAATATAATTTAGTTGGCTCTTTGCACCCTAGTGTTTTGGTGAGAAAATTCATTGGTAGAAGGGTAGAATAGACCTTTTCGATTTTTTTTGGCACTTTGCACCCTGGCATTATAGATTATGCACCCTGAAAATATAAATATAGAATATATGTATTTTGCACCCTAAAATTATAAAATATTGCCGCTTTTCACCCTGATTTAAAATTTTTGGCACTCTGCATCCTAAAAATATATTTGTATGGCATTTTGCACCCTAATGTGTTTTCCTTAAAAAAAACTCATGAATGTCGTCGATGTAGAGATAAAATGGTCATTTATATGCACAACAATCATAAACATGTTATTCTCAATTTATTTTACTTTATAATAACTTATTTTAACATTTTCTCTAAGTATTATTTAGATTTAAAAAAAATACATTGTCTTCATTTTGTTTTCAAGTATCCTTTAGATTATTTACTTTATATCTAAAATACACGTTTACAAAGCTAACATGTTATTAAATTGCATGTTATTTATATTATTTAGATTATCATATTAAGTCGAGGTTGAAAATGCCAAAAATTATATTTTGTGAGTGCAAAGTGTCAAAATTTATACTTTTAGGGTGCAAAGTGTCAAAAATATTCGAAAATGACTATTCTACCCTTCCATCAATGATATTTTTCTTCAAAACACACACTAGGGTGTAAAGTGCCAACTAAATTGTATTTTCAGGGTGCAAAGTGCCAAAACTTTTAGGTTAGGGTGCAAAGTATAAAAAACCTATAATTCCAGGATGCAAAGTGCCAAAAGCCCATTTATCGAGTTTAATATAATGTTTCAAACTCAGTCCAACTCATAATTATTTGAGTTCGGGTCAAATTTAATCGAGCCAAACCTTCGAGCTTCGGGGTTGCCCGACTCAATTGACAACATATCGCTGCGAAGTCCACAACTTGTTCCAATTTCACGTTGTCATTGTCTTTCTAAAAATATTGATATGATAACTTGAGTATCAAATTGAAATATTTTTTTTTTCTGGTACATCTTAAATCAAAATTTCCAATTCAATTTCATCTACTTTTAGCTCTTAATTGAACTAAGTGTTTTCATATACAAACACCTTCAGTTTATTTAAATTGGTCTTGATTAAATATGAGGATTTTTTATATGGTTAAAAGATTTGAAAAGATGACTAAGAATGGGTTGAATTGTTTTTAACTGGTGTATTTAATAAAAAAAAACGTCACTAATTACTAAGTTGGTAGACTTATTAATCTAAAAATATGTATGGATCCAAATTTTATTGTCTATATATTGAAAATTTGAGTAACTGTTTATTTTTTCAATTAAAACCAAACGGGAAAAAAAAATCTTACTTATTTTATAAAACAATTGCCTCAAGGATTTCGAACCACATTTTATGCCCGGATATAATTCGAACCGGTCGATACAAAAGTCCACAGATCCGAATCAGTTCATTGTTTGTTTGGTCTCGTTCTCATCCAATATTCTTCTATCAAGCTCATCTTCTTAATCATGGAAGTTCATGCACTTCAAATCCGTATCCAGTTCCCTCACCTCTCCGGTTTGAAAAGGTGAAATACCATTTCTCTAATATAATTATCATCCCGATACTCTTCGATTATTTTTCATTACTTTTATACTTTCACGCATTTTTTCTTCAAATTGGCGGCTTCTCGGCCTCTCTACGCAGTCAATTGTATCGAAAACATGCTGTCAATGTTATGTTTTGTTACTT